>PVKA01007161.1:0-79294 GCA_004027165.1 Ctenomys sociabilis | reverse complement strand
CTTTAAACAATTTATTTAACTGAAATGGACTTACATTTGTTTCTGAAGTGACTTCCTTTAATTTGAGACATCTTTTCCCCATGATGATTTACAGGATCTTCAAGCCAATATAAATATTTTATAAATATTTGAATATTTGGGTGTATGCCTGCACAATACCTCAGCAATATCTTTCAGCAAGAAAAACACTGAAGAGTAAAGACTACACACAGTTACTAGGTACAGTGAACATCTGCTGCAAATATTTCTGAGGTAAGAAGGCACCACATACTTATTCAACTAAGAAATCCGCCCTTACAACACAGGATGATTTTATTTTTACATGAGACCTAGAACACTTAAGCTGCCAATTAGGTGCTGAATGGCAGAGTAGCACCCCCAGTTTATGCCATGAATTCACAGGGAATGGGTTCCAACAACTCAGGCTCCTTCCCATTGGTCCTCACAAAGTGCGCTTCTCTGGGAGGGGCAGGCTGGCGCTTCAGCTGAACCCAGGTACCTTTCTCTTTGGCTTCCTTCTTTTTCTGATCATTTTCCTTGACACATTTCAGGAAACTATCATGACTTTTTGAGTGTTTAACACACTCAATACATACATTAATCCCCTTGGCAAGTATCTTGCCCTTAACTTGCTTGTTTACCACAATGCCAACAGCATGCTGGGTAATGTTGTAGACACTTCCCATTTTGCCATGGTAACATTGGGGAGGCATTCCTTTTTGCACAGTACCCATTCCCTTGATGTCTACAATATCACCCTTTTTGTAGATTTGCATGTATGTGGCCAAAGAAACAACCCCATGTTTTCTAAAAGGCCTGGAAAACATTTACTGGGTTCCTATCCTCTTGCCCTTTATATTTATCATTTTGGCAAATTACTGGAAGATGGCGGTTCTGGCCAAAAGGCCAAAAGTTCTCTTCTGAGGAGACAGGGGAATTTCCCCCAGCTTGCCCCTCTGCTAGCTCCCCACCTGGGGATTCGATCTCTATACCCTCCTGGCTTCACCCTCTCTCCCATAGTCTTCTCCACAATTGCCCACATACCTTGCTTCAAACAGGGTTCTCATCCCCAAGTCTTCTTCTACTCCTCTAACTTTGCCTTCTCTTTCTTGATTTACACAATATGCAACTCATCCCAACTGCATCCCAAGATTGCTTCAGAAGTCAATAAAATGACTCATTCTCACAGTCCAGAATGTCAAGCACCTGCTACAGCCAGGCACTTGCAACCTCAGAAACTCCACAATGAATGACATGGGCTTTTGGACCTCAAGGAACTCTCAGGCCAGTGGGAAAGGCAGATATATCCCTCATCCACCTGAGCATACTGACACCTTCTGCCTTGTCTTGGAGGTTCAGGAAGTGATTTTGAGACTTGAAGAATAAGGCGAACTCAGGAAAGCAGGAGGATGTACATGGCAGAGGGGATAGCATTTGGATGGCCATGAAGAACACAAATTGGAAGAAACTCTGCAGTTCAGTGTGGATGGAGCACAGAGTCGCTGGGACCAGGAGCCAGGGCATCCAGACGTGAGCCACGGGGGAAGCTGTCCTGACTTCAGTACACTATGGTCTCTCCAGGCAGTGTGCTGAAGCCTTGGATTCCTTCCCAGAACAGTGTCTTTAAATGCATAAAATACAATAGATAGGATTACATAGGAAATATATTTTAGTGATGTACAGTTATGAAAATATTTTTTACAAACTAATTTGAGATATAGTGATATATGAAGTTTTTATTAATGCATTAAATAATAAGTGCTAGTGGCAGGTCTAATTATATAATTCTGAGGTAGTGCTGAGAGAAAACAGTATTTCAAGATAACTGAAATATGATATAAAAACACCTGTGATTTTTATTGGTGACACAGTCACAGTTACTCCCCAAATTGCTATGGATTCAATGTTATGGATGTTGACTACATTCATAATTAAATACTAGACTTCAGTTAGAGACTGGTTAAAGGGAAGCTATTTTTTCTTGTCTGTGATTATAGTTGCTTATTGTAAGGCCTTGTTAAGGAGAGTGTGCTTGACCTCCAGTTCTCTCAAGGCCCCTCCCATGACCATGCCCCGTCCCAGTCCACAGCTCGCACAGTCTGCCCACTGGGCCATCCCTCTACAGCCATGTCAGCCCCTCACTGCCTCCTGAACACACCAAGCATGCAGTTGCCTCAGGACCTTCGCTCATGCTGCTTCTCTGCTTTGATTACTGTTCCCAGAAAAATACATGTGTATCCCTCTGTCTCTCACTCTTCTAGAACCCAGTTCAAGTGTCACCTAGTTAGGGAAACCCTCCCTGGCCATGCATCAAGTAGCTACACCCACTCTCTGCTAGTTCCCATGCTCCCACTCACTGCTTTATTTTTCTCAATCTAACTTTTGCACAATTTTGTGGGTCGTCTTTTTCTCCACATTAGTACAGATCTTGCCTACATTGCTCACCACTTTGTCCCTGGTAGGCCCTTACACAGTTCACTACTAGGAAACTAGTTCTCAGCCCAAATCCTAAAAAGGCTACACAAAGCTCACCAGCTCCATGAAGTCCTCCCTACACCATCAACCTCCTCGGCTGGGCCATATTCAGAGACAAGGCTCCTGAGGATGAAAACAATGGAACCCTGCCTCACATTTCTGCCTCCTGTTGTGCTCCAGAATAGTTGTTTGTGGAAAAGTCAAGATTCACAGAGCAGCAGTCCTAGAGGGTTGTGTGCATAAATGAAACCCCCAAATAATGGCCCCCAAAATATATACACCACACCACAGTCTCTATAGCTTCTTAATGTAAATGTATATGAGAAAAGGTCTTTGTAGATATACAGTAAGTCCACAGCTTACAAACATTCATGTTGCGAACTTTCACAGGTACATTGTATAACACTCACTTTGTCAAATATAAATGAATCCAACTTACAATGTTCTCTTGGGATGGAACTTGTTATAAACTGGGGACTTATTGTAATCAAGGTAAGAAATCTGAGATGAGAAATTATCCTGGATTATCAGCATCAGCCCCATATGCCACTACCGTGTCCTTGTAGGAAAGGAGAAAGGAGGTGACACAAATACACAAGGAGAAAGCCACATGACGATAGGGCAGAAACCACAGTGATGAGGCCACAAGCCAAGGAATGCCAGGTGTCACTAGTGGTAGAAGAGACAGGATGTGGATTCTCCCCTAGAGCCCCCAGAAGGAGTGTGGTCCTGGCAGATTTTGGATTTTTAATCTCTGGAATTAGGAGAGGTTAGCTGTCTATTGCTTTAAGCTACCCATTTGTGATTATTTGTTACAGTGGCTACAGGAAACTGAGGAACTAAATCTAGCTTCTGGGGCCAAACACAGGCCTAAGCCTGGAACTATATCTCCCCTAACAAGAGTGGAGTTCAAACTGGACCATGAAATCTCCTGATTTCTAAGAGCAGTTGTCTGGGTTAACGCAGACTCAGAAGCCAATTCTAGTTTGTAATAAATACTTTATTGGAAGGACTTTGATGAGCTCACAGAATCAGAGAGAATTCCAAAGCAGAAAACTCGGAAAACAGGCAGACTCAAGGGACACAGGGCCGACCACTCCCAGACCACAAGAACATCATCCTGTGTGGAATGATGACACTGGTGCCATTATCGTGCCTGGCCACATCTGTCACAGCCACAGGTCAGCACTATGGTCACGTATAAAAACTTTTGGTCAAGTGGGCTTCGACCCCATCAGGCTTCTCCAGGTAGTCGCTTAGACTGCTGAGCTACCTCCCCAGCCCCAGAAGGCTTCTCCAGAGCTGAGCTCTAAGCCAACAGGATATGCACATCCGGGGTGCTCTGTAACAAGATCCAGCATGGGTGCTGGACTCTGGATGGACTCTGGCATGTCAAGCATAGTGTTTGGGATCTGCATTTTATATCACAGACCAGCATCTAAGATTGTGAGAATATTTACCTTACTTGATGAAATGGAGTCTGGCTCATTCCTCCTCATTTCTCTTTCCCCTCTCTGCTCCCCTCCCCTCCTTTCCTCTCCTCTCTTCTCCTTTTCTTTTCCTTTATCTCCTTTCCTTTGTTTTCTTCTCTTCTCTAATTATCTCATTCCATTCCATCTCTCTCTACTGGATCCTACTTGATTCATTCCAACTTTATTCTGTATGATGCTTATGTATGAAAGTAAGAGAAAATTATGCCATACATTGAAAGGCTTAGCAAATGTACTACTTAAGCACTAAGCAAGCACAGGATTCTGAGCTCGACTTGTACCAAAACAAAGAAAAATTACTTGATAATTTTCTTAGAGCCAAGAGCAGTCTATGCACACTTAACCTCAGCACTAAAGAAGGCTAAGGCAGGGGAATTGCAATTTGAGTCCGCTCTTGGTGACATAGCAACTTGGAGAGACCCTACTCAGAATAAAACATAACTTTAAAACAAGTATTGGGGATATAACTCAGTGCAAAGGCCCTGAGTTCAATTCACAGTACTGAAAAAAAAAAAAAAAAAAAAAAAAACCTTAGAGATAGATTCTTCCTCAAATAAAAATTTAAGTATAAGCAAAGTGGAGTTTCTTGCAAACTGATTTCAAGATCCACTATGGGGTCATAAACCACAGTCTCAAAAGCACTGCACTAAAGCAACCAATTCATTTTTTTAAAAGGCGTTCAGCAGTACTTGGGACAAACTAAGAGTGTCTTTGAGCTGAACACAGCCCATGGACTGCCAGCTTATGGCTTTTTCATTAAAATCGTGATGCACTGATGAACGGACTGATAGATCCAAGTGCAGCAAGGGAGAGCACCAGAAGTGCCTCGTCAGCTTGGATTTTTAATAGCTACATTAACTCTAAGAGTCTAGTCCAGGGCCTGGTACAAAATAGGTGCTCACTAAACACTTCAGTACAACTGAAAACAGATGATTTTATTCAGTTTCCTTGCTCCTGGCTGGCCCCATGAGAGATGGGGTGTGGCAGTGGAGATCAAGGGGTTCCCCACTCACAGATGACCTGACACTGCAGCCTTCTGCACCCTGTTCCTGTCTGCCCGGCCCTTTTGGGGTCCACTCATCAGCATCAGCATCAGCACCAAACAAGCAGTGTTTTCTTATCCTATCAGCCAGCTTGGCCATCCCACCGCCCTGAGCAGCGCTATTTCTTACACTGCCAGAATACACAAAATATGGCTTTCTGCTTATAGGACATGAGGGGGGAAGAGCTGGAAAAGGAGGTGGGCAAAGAGGCACTTTTTTCAACTTTGCCTCTAATGCTTTCGTTAATTGAACTCATCAGCTAAAATCATTTGTGGAAATAAAAAAAAAAGAGAGCAAAAAAGAACTGATCATATGCAGAAGAAATAACTCAGATGTGAAAATCCTTCAGACTAGGAGATTGCACTATTTATTCACCCAAGTGTCCTGCTGTGTCTCTGAAATGCAGTGATTTAATGAGGTGCTGCAAAGGTATTTGTTATTAAGAAATTCTGTCTCCGCTTATTCTCCTCCATGTGATTAGGATGGAGCCTGGCGGAAGCTCCTAACCGGCACGCTATTAAAGATTTAGGAGGCTGCTGCTCTCCCCGTTGCCCCCCTCTCACCAACGCCTTTTGAAATGGTTCCAAAATTAAATATTGTACAAGCCGATCAGCCTTGTTTAACGCAGATGCTGAGTGAGATTTAAAAAGAAATTAGAAAAGCATTTGTGTTAACAGATGTTCTTCCTTCTCTCTCTTGGAGCTGAGATGATTGGGGCTGGGTCCCTCCCAAGCCACGCAGGAGCCAAAAGGGACGAGCCCCAAACTGGTGGGGAGAAGGGCTGAGTAGCCCAGAGGATCCTGGAAGGAGCAGCTAGGCCTCTGTTTCTCTGTTACTGAGGCCCAGGAGACCTGAAGGAAGTGGCAAAGCAAACTGAGAGCCTGGCGGGCTTTTCCCCAGAGCTTCCAGATCCTTCTGGATCCTGTCCCAAGGCAAGTGCTTCTAGCAGGTGTTCAATGGAAACCTGCAGCCACACTAACTCCATTATCTACAGTGGCAGAGGATCAGCAGAGAAGCAGGCTTCACTGTGCCCAGACTCACTCAGACTTTGGCCCCACGATCAACAAGTCCACCTGAGACCTCTAATCCAGGCCTCTCACACACACAAGACCAGCTCTGTCCATTTTTTCTTTCTTTTTCTTTTCTTTTTTTCTTTTTTTTTTTTTTTAGCAGAATCAGGGATTGAACTCAGGCCCTTGCGTTTGCCAAGGAAGCGCTTATTCCACTGAGCCATCTCCCCAGCCACAAGACCAGCTTGGACCCAGGTCCTCCCCAGGTGAGACATACCACTTCCTCACACTTGCAACATTGTCTTCCCTTAATTATAGTTCTGATGTCTACTGGAGCTGACTCTTGGTAAGCTCTAGCCATATATTAGATCCTTTTTGAGTAGACACTGTCCTCTGTTGAATTGAAATAAATATGGTCCTCTTCCCTGTCCATAAAACTATCGGAGTGTCTGGCAAATTGGGCACTGTGGGCCTGCTCTGCAGGTGGACCTCATGGTCTCCTTGAGGAGCAGAGCTCAGCAGGAGGAAAGGCTGGATAGAGCACTAGAGCAAACGTCCTTGAAACTCACCCAGCTGTCTCATGTGACAGGCTTCACGGTATTTTTTTTACCAGAACTGGGGATTGAACTCAGGCCCTTGTGCTTGCCAGGCAAGCACTTATTCTACGAAGCCATCTCCCCGGCAGGCTTCAGGTTTTGCGGAGCATTACAGTGGTTTTGGTGGATTTATTCTTGCTTATTGTTGGTGAGACGCCAGAATCAGAGTGACTTTTTCCTAATGCCCTAGAGCACTGTGGACAGAATCAGATGAGGAATTGCCTCCCCCGAGTCCAGCTGAATGTTCTTTTCTATCAGTCAGTCTATAGGTCTATCCACAAAACATATCCAGGCTGGAATTCAGGAGGAACACATCGGACCCTCGTGGAGGCCCCCATCTGTCAGAGGGACACACACACCAGGCATGTTATTAAAGATAAGTCAACACCATCCAGAGGACTTCCAAGAGAAAGGGTAGGAGGGACTCAGGAAAAAGTGAGCAAGCAATGCTTTTTTGGTTTCTTTCTTTTTTTTTTAACCACAGCCAACAAACTAAATACATATCAGAAGGAGTGGGCCTGTTGCTGGCCCTCCCTTCTAGCCTGGGACTTCTCTGCTACTACAACTAGCTCCCCGATCTCTCTTGCCACCCCTGTCCCAGTTGGGCACCACCCATCTTGTCTTATCTCCAGCCACACTTCCAGGTGACAGAATGGTAACCCCACCAGCACCATCACTACCAGAAGAATCTGTTTCTTCTCTGAAACCTCAGTCCTGTATCTAAGCTCCAGCAAGCAAGCAAAAATGAGAACCAGGTCATTTCCTAAAGGGCAGTCTTAGAAACAGCCAGGGCCAAACACCATGAAGAACATTCAAACAAGTTAGTAGGGCTAGAGGTCCACCCTGGGGGCTGACAAGGTCCTTCTAGGCTGTCCTTCGAGCCTAGAATGTTCCATTAATAATATGCAAGGCTTGGAGGTATTAATGGCAATGGGACTCTCAAACCTCTATGCATGGTTGCTTATCCTAGATCACCTCTTCCTCTAAGCCTCCTCTGTGAGATCTCCCACAATCCTCCACCCTGGCAAAATCAATCAACCATCATCACCTACATGTCTATGTTGCTCCTCATGCCTTCTGTTGGCCTTTGAGTTAGTTGTTGATACATCTGCATTCCTCTCTAGACTGTAAATTCTTTAAGAGGAGAACTGTATCCTTTGTATCCTTCTTACACAAAAGCCTTTCATGGTTCTTTGAACATAATGATTCAAAGTCTTTCACTGGAGAAACAATACTAGCACACATGAAATAGAGTCCTACCATGTATCTACTTCCTAGAGGCAGGATAACCCTATCTTAGGAGTCAAGAAAGGTAGGATGCTCATCCCAGCTCGGGCATTCTGGGTAAAACTGGGCCTCCGTGTTTTCACCTTTAAAAGCAGGTGGCTAGATCCAACTACCCATAACCTGCTTTTCCATCTCCCACATTCTGTTCTCTCATTCCATGCCCCTATTTCCTGTAGGTATTCAAAGAGGCAGCTAAGGTCACTTGACATGAAAAACTGGCATACAAGGGACTGGGGAGATGGCTCAATGGAATAAGCGCTTCCCTGGAAAGTACCAGGGTCTGGGTTCAATCCCTGGTTCCACCAAAAAAAACAAAAAACAAAAAACAAAAAACTGGCACATGAACAAAATCACTGCCTTGTGTTTTGTGTTTTTTCAGCCTGGGTCATAGCCAGAAAAATAAGGACACCAGGAGTTGAAGTTCCCCTTCTTTTCTTAAAACTATATATATTTTGCACAGATACATACAGACATACATACCACCTCTGCCTTTGTCCACCCAATGCCCTATGAGATCCAGGATACCACCAAGGCTACATGGACAATGCCTTTGGAGTGGACTGCAATGTGCTAAGACCACAACCTCTTGGATTTTATTTTTTTAAAACCCCATGGTGGACAATCTTTCAGAGCTAAGGTTCCCTGTTTTTATGTAAAGAACAACAAAAACCAAGAAATTTATTTTCCTGCCAGCAAAGACCTACCACTTCAGCTGCCCTCTGTGCTGAGAATTCTTAGAACAGAAGATGAGAGGTACGGTGTGGGCATCCAGTCTAGAGACAAATGGATTAGAGCCAGAGCTGCTAGCTGTTCCTAACTGCAATTGTCTCTTATTTTCCTAAAACACAGAATCCTAGGGCCAGCCAAATAGCTCAGCAGATTAAAGAACCTGCTCAGGCAGACACAGGGGTGCAGGGATGGGAGGTTCGATTCCTGGCCTGCTGTGCCCAGGCTGCATCCCCGGGGCACACTGAGACCACAATTGAGACTAGGCATGGCAGCACGCTCCTGCAATCCCAGTGCTTGGGAAGCTGCAAACAGAAAATCACTAGAAGTCTGATCTGTGTAGTGAGACCCTGTAGACCCTGTAGACTACCTTGTAGACCCTGCACACACACACACACACACTCTCTCTCCTCTCTCTCTCTCTCTCTCACACACACACACACAGAATCCTGATTTTTTTCTTTAATTTTTTGAAGAGAATACAAAAAGTAGTAAAAAGAAAAATTAGAAACAATACAAAATTTCACTAAACAAAAAATGACAGGAATTCCACAATGGTGGTTATACTGCATATTGCTGTGTTGTCTTCAAAGTTAGTTGTTCAGATTACCAAAGACAAGCCTCCAGGAATTTTCCTGCCAGTCTCTCATTTGACTAATTTAGTGATAGACTATAGTGTGGCCAAAAAGGCACAAGTATTACACAAGTAAGACCTGGCTCTGACATGACCAGTCTCTTAATTTTTGGCCTGAGTTTCATTATCTAGAAAATGAGTCCAGGTGGAAAGGGGAATGAATTAATGCCTCAGAGTTGCCTTTGATCTTGCGAGTAGATGCCTTTCTAAAACTTCAAGATGTCCGTGTGACTTGGGATTGACCAGCTGAGACTCCACCTCTGGAGCCACCAGCGAGAGCATTGTGCATTGCCAGGCTTCCTTTGAATACTACCAGGGCAAGAAGAGTGCTAGAGCCATGCAAGAAACCCAAGACTGCAGCCTTCAGAGTCAGACAACTGGACTTCAAATGTCAGTGCCACGATCTGCTGACTCTGGAGCACACATGAACCACTAATCTTTACCTTTGCAGTGGGACAATCGATAGTGACAGGGATGCTTGGGTGAGTTTATAAATATGTAAGCATCTAGCTCTCCCAGGGCACCATGGTCACACAGTTGATCTATGGCGAATGTGCCAAAGTAAACCAGACACCTGGAGAAAAGGCCAGACACACACAGCAAATGCCCTCCTTCTTCATGGGTCCCCACTGGCCCACAAGGCTCCCACTAGACCATGTTGATAAAGACAGCCCAAGGGTCATTTCTCTCCACAATGGAAATGAAGGAGGGAGTCAAAGAAAGAAAGATGAAATTGAGGACCTGAGATTTGGGTTCTGAGCACTTCAGCAAGAAAACAAACATCTTTATTGGCTCTGGACAGTCTGCCAATCAGCCACGAAATTACCAGCTTCGCTCTCCTCCCAGAAGGGCCTCCAAGGCTGCACACAAAAGCTGCCGCTGGAACTTTGGGACCTAGAGAATAAAAGCCCTTCTCTGCCAAGCACAGGCTGATTTGCAATGCATTGCTTTAGCATAATTTCCCAACTCTGCAGCCACACAAAAGCATTTCTGTCCCTATCTGCGAGTTTAATAATTTCTATTTCCTACACCTTGCATTCATAATGCATCCTCCCAACATGGGTGTGAGCTGGGCGCTGGCCTCAGGCTTCAGGCACGTCAGCTGTTGCCATCTCAGGAGCCTCAGGCTGGAAAATCATTTATTAGACAAATCTGAGCCTCTTCTAAGGACATAGCAACAGAAAACAGGCTGCCTGGCCTGCTGGAAATACACCTCTAGCACCTACCCTGACCTTTAGAGCCCTTTTCCCCATTTCATTAGTTAATTTATCCTATATGGCACCTGCTACATTGTCGACATTGTTCCAAGCATTCTAAGACCTGCCTGCTTTCTTATCACTGTGTACATAGTACCGATGAGGTAACATGTAGAGTCATGCACTGGGGGACAATGTGGACACATTCTGAGAAGTGCCTCATTAGGTGATCTCATCATTGTGCACACATCACAGAGTAGATTCACCAAACTAAGATGGCTACAAGGTCACTAGATGACATGAGTTTGTGTCAGTGCTGTAGATGCATTTTATCACTGTCTGAAATGCTGGCATGGAGCACCTGCCAGCATGCAGCACCACCCTGAGACCAAGTTCCAGGATGTGGAGTGCACTTGACTGTAAGTCTTGGTGTTGCCTCTCTTGGATTCATCCTTGTTGTAGGTGAGACTTGATGGTATCTGAAGTTAATACACAGTCAACTAAAGTTGATGAATATTGAGTGAAGAAATAAATGAATGCCAAGACATATAAGTGTAAAGAAAAGCAATTTGGTTAGACTTGGAGAATAGGGGAGCAAAGGCAAAGCTCATGTTCCAGGAGCCCTAAAATGAAATAACTGTGGAGCTGGCCCTCAAGGAAGGTTGGAGATTCACAGAGATGAAGGGACTGAAAAAAGAAACTCTTCACCAGAGAAAGAGCCCTTGCAGTGGCAGGAGGACCATGGAGAATGCAAGTGCCTTAAGTCTAGGCTTGGGAATAAGAAGGCAGGCACCAGGAGGAAGTCAGTACCACGGATGGCAGGCCTGGATCAGGTCAGCCCAGGCCAGGCCAGGAACAGGAAGGAGCCAGACTAACCTATGCTTCTGGTCCCATCACTTATCAGCCACGTGACCTTGGTCAAGAACCCTCGCACCACTGAACCCTGGTCTCCTCCTCTATGGTCTCCAGCTGGTGCAGTGCCTGCCTTCCAAACCTCCTATGAGGATGACAGAAGACGTGCATACAGCATGAAGAACAGTCGCAGGCAGAGCAGATTTGTAGTTTCTAGCAGAAGCTGGAACCTGCTTTTACAAGGAGCCTGACAGTTCTGATTCAAGTGTGTGTTAGTCAAGGTTCTCCAGCGAGGTAGAACCAATAGGATAGAGAGAGAACTGTGTAGAAGGGGATTTATTATGAGGGACCAGCTCACATGATTATGGAGGCTAGGGAGTCTCCCCATCTGCCTTCTGTGCCACAGGCCCACCAAAGCTGGAGGGGAAGCTCCAGGCCAAGGCCAAAAGCCTGAAAGCAGGGAAGCCGATGGTGAATGCCCATTCCAAGTCTGGAAGCCCCCAGTCCAGAAGTGCTGATGTCTAAGGCCGGAGAAGACTTGTGCCCCAGCTCCCATGAAAATGCATTTACATCTTCACCTCCTCTGTCCTTCAGCAACACCAACAACCTGCCACCACACCTCCAGCCCTGCAGGAAGCATTAGGCCAGACAAAGGAAAGGCATCAGGAAGAAAGCTCTGAGCACAGTAAGTGCTGGGGAAACATGGCAGAGGAGAGCCACTGCGGTGGCCGTGCAGTGGCTGCTAGGGAGCTTGTCCTACAAGAAGCCCACACTTTTTCCTTCCTTGCAAGAGCAAGGAGGGAGACGCCCTCTCCTCACCCTTCTCTTCCCATTGAGCTCTTCAGGTCTTTGCTTCTCTAGGGTATCTGTCCAACTTCTGAGCCCTCTCTAAAATCTGGAAGAGCAAGTCTGGAAAGGATCCTGTTCCTATCCTTAGGGTACAAAGAAAACACCAAGGCTCAGAAAAGGTCATGTGACCTCCTGACATCACCCACCTGAGTTGGTGGTGAAGACTGAGGGCATCGAGAACCTGGCTGCTGACTCATCATCTCTGCCTGTATCCATGAGAAAGCTTCTAGCTGGTAGTAAGAAAATGCCCAACACAAAAGATCATAAGAATGAGAACACTTATTATCTGATACAATCAAAAGCCCTGCTAATTCAATCAATCACAGTATCTTAGCCTCTTTTCTCCATGTCCTGCTGGCTTAGCGTGTTAGCAATTGTCCCAGGGTTGGTCGGCTCCTGGTAGCAAAGTGGCTGCAGCAGCTCTAAACACCACAATCCAACACACGAACACCTCTCAAAATTTAGAATGTCCTTCCTTTGCCTGTTTTAGGTGAGAACTCTTCCAAAATGCCTCTACAGGCTCTGTGGTACCTTATTAGTTAAAATTAAAAATAGCATTAATGTGATTGGCTGGCCAAGGAGAAACCATCCTTCACTGAGGAGCAGAAGTGTAGGAGAGCTGGACAATGTGAATGTCCTGCCAGCAAAGAAGCTGAGGACTGAGGAGGATACAGGCGGCAGACAGCTGGCTGTGCTGCTTGGGCATGACCCTGGTTGCCAGCTTCCTGGGGACAAGGAGATAGCTTTTCCAGGAATGAAAGGGTCTGTCGGCAGCTGTTACAGCCTGTGTTTCTGCTTTGCTCCTTCTTTGCCAACCTGGGTATAGAGTTGAATAGCTGGAATCAAAGGCCAGACTGAGATACCAGACCCTTGACCTCCTAGAGCCTTAGTTAGCTCAGTTGGCCTCTTGGGAACAAATGCCACAGCCTACTTCACTCCATACCCTAACTCTTAGCACAATGCCCCAGTACTAGGGAGATGCTCAAAAAAATGTTGTTGTGAAATCCATAACCTCTCTTACAGGGCTACGATTGGAATCCTGCGTGATAATGTAGAAAAAAAAAACATTTGTTATAAGTGCATGTGGTGTTAATATCTTCACGATTCCATTCTTCTCTTTCCTCTCTACCTCGAAAATATCTGACTCCATACAGAAAGTTACCCACAGGACTTATTTAGGCTGCCTCAGAAACTGCAGGACTTCTGAGCAAGGAATAGATATTAAGAGGAAACCCATGGGTCCAAGTGTCTTAGTTGGTTCAGGCTGCCATGACAAAATGCCACAGATTGGGTTGAAAGCTAAAATAATAAGTTTATTGTCTCGTGGTTCTGCATGCAAGAGGTCCAAGGTCAAGGCTGCTTTCTGGTGAGACCTCTCCTCCTGGCTTATCGATGATATGGTCGGAACCCTCTCTCTGTGCCCCCAGGGAGGCTTTCCTCAGTGCAGGAGAGAGGGCAGAAGAAGAGATGAAGGGAGAACTGGTATGCTTTCCTCTGTTTATAAGGTAACTAATCTTACCAAATTTGGACTTCATCCTTTTGCTCTCATTTAACCTTAACTGGTTCCCCAAAGGCCTTATTTCCAAATACAGTCACACTGAAGAGGTGGGCTTTGTGCCTGAGTTTTACAGACACAATTCAGTCCATAGCACAAAGAAAAGTGGGTTAGGACCCATTCTAACAACTTTAATTTGATTGCTTCTATAAATATCCTATTTCCAAGTAAGGTTACTTGGAACTCCATGTATGAATTCTAGGGCAAAAATAATTCAATCAAAGGAGGGTTCAAAGCCCCTCTGGCCTTGAGGCCTGAAACATAGCCCACCTTCTGATGACTTACATGACGGCAGAGTGGCAGCATGGCAGTGTCATCTGACCTAAGAGCCTTCTCAGACTTCATTGGCTCCTACTGTCACTTCCCAGGGTCTCCAATATCCAGTTCTATATATCAGCATTTGCTGTTGCCTTTTTTTTTTTTTTTTCGACCCAAGCCACTCACACAAGGGTCCAGCAGACTCCAACTTTAAGTCTTCTAACCTTGAGTTTCTGCATATTTCTTTGCTTGTATCACCATTCATTAGGATAGATTAGATTGTGAATATAGCTGCTAAAAGTTGTGAAACCTCCATCACTTAAAACAGCAAATACTTTTCTCATAATCTATATGGCCAATATTGCCATCCATGGACCTCTGATCCATACACTCACTGAAGGACCCAGACTTATTTAGATTTTGCCTGATTACAACATATCTAGTTTAAAATTAGCTACAAGAGGGCAGGTGCAGAAGAAACATGTGCCAACTCCTTAACATTCACGCATCATCTCTGTCACATTCCATTGACCAGAACAGGTCACCTATTTCTGACTCTTTCATGTATACAGGCAAAGGAGAGATTTGAAAATGCTGGTGAGCACTAATAATGTCTAAAGCTCCTGCGCCTTCCCCAGTCAGAAGAGCCCCAATGTTCCTTTCGTGCCTTGCCAGAAACAGAACGTACACTTAAACATTCCCAGTAGATGCACCCAACAACACATAGGAGCCACCCACCAGCTCTGAGTCAATCACTTTAACATTTTTCTAATAAGCCTTGAAAAGGGATGGCTCTGACTCCCTCCTATCCAGAAACTGGGAGTTCTTTCATCTTCCAAGAGACGGAATTTCTCTGGCCTTCCTTATAGCAAGGAGCTCAGTGGAAGAGAGGACCAGCAGGGAAAAATGTCACCACTGCTGCCACTACCCCCTCCCAAGGGAACACTGATAGAAACCCCTCGTCTTTCCTCCTATCAGAGACCTGGTCCCACTTGGATAATGGGCCCAAAGATAAATAATTCAAGCCAAGACGTGCCACACTGTGCCACTTTTGTGGCTGGGGGATTTAAAGCATGCATCGCTCGTGCTCCTCTTGCTGCCACAAGAAAAATTACAAATTGATCCACAGGACCTGACTCTGCTCGTACTTCTCCTGGGCTGCTACCGCTTCTTCTCTCTATAAGTAATGGCTAAGCTGGTGACAGCACAATTTAGGTCTGGTACAGGGGAGAGAGAGGGAGGGGGTGGCAGTGGTGAGTGGAGGGGATAGGAAGAGTGGACAAGCTAAGGGCTGGATTGGACTACAGGGCAAACTGCTAAGCTACTCAGCCACAAGTTACTGTAGAGAAATCAAACAAGTCCCTCACTGCTCAGTTTGCAGGGCCATTTCCTTCAGACTAAGGACAAAAATGATAACTGGCCAGCATTTCTCCAACCTTTATTTCTCACTAAGAACTGTTCTAAAGATTACCATGCTATTACTCATTTGAACTAATTAGAATTAGGCTTGGCCTGGAGCAACATCAAACTCAGAGTAACAGTGGTTTGCTGAAGACAGGTACTTTGGTCCAGGCATTGAGCTATTCAGGCTTGATATGCACATGATAGGATCCAGAACCCAGGCTCCCTCTAAATTATTATCTATCTGCTTGGCCTTCGTTTCCAAAGTCCTTTGATACTCAAAGGCAACTGTTCCACCACCAAACACAATGCAGGAATTGCTGCTAATAGGTTGGAAACAAGAGAAGAGTATGCTTTTCTCTTTTGGGGCGCTTCTGGAAAGTGCACATGCTTCTATTTGCATTCCATTGGCTTGAACTTAGTCATGTGATCAAACTGCTTTTAGTCACATGATCAGACTAGCAATCTGATCACATGTAATCTTGACTCCAGAAAGCCGTACGTTCAACTAGCGTTGGGGAATTCCATTACCATACAAGACAGAGAGAAAAGTACTGGAGCAATGACTAGCAGCATCAATCGTATCATTCATTTCGTGACAACTTTTCGAGGTAGTACTGTTATTAAGCACCTCTAACAGATCAAGTAACTGACACACAAAATTTTTGCATGAAATTCCCTGATCAAAATCATTCTTGTCTTTCAAGTTACTTAACAAACATTAATGACAGTCTACCTTCTATTAATATTAAGTGTTTAACTATCAGCCACAAGAGAATGAGCTCCTTGATGGAAGGGCTACACATACAATTCATCTCTCTCTAGTGTCTAATATTCTACCTACCACAAAGGGGATGGATATTCAGCAAGTAAGCAATTGTCATGGTATATCAAACACATCTTTTCCTTTGCTCTGTCAGCACCACCTTCATTATCAAAAACTTATCAATTAGCTGTCCTGTGCACTTAGCACTCATAGCTCAAAATAAATACATGTTGTATCTATCATCCCAGAACTTCTAATCTAAGGGACATTTGAAATAGGAGCAATAGGGTGCACCTCTCTCCCCATCTTCTTATCTCAAGGTGTGAAATCCTGTTGTACTGTTGGAGGAGCCCTCTGAGGGCTAGCTGTCTACCCAGGAGGAATGAATCCTTGTCTTCCTGGGGAGGAAGCAAGGCTGCACCCAAGAACTTAAAACTGCAGCTCAGCAAGCTTCCCAGACCCACCACCACCCCCGGAGCTGACAAAGCTAAGCAGTTCAGGAAGAGTTCATCTTAAGTGACTTGCTCATCACCCTACTCTCGGCCTGTACTTTGCGGCATTTGCAATTTCTCTGCTCCGGGGGTCAAGTCTCCAGTGTGTCCTCCCTGAGTAATTGTGAAATTATTATGGTTGGTGATTTTAATTTAAATTGGATGGAGAAATGTCATACTGCGGTCGACTCATTTGCTATGGATTTTCACTTAACCAAATTGATTAGTCAACCAACTAGACTTAACTTGAGAGTTGTAATCATTCATTATTAGATCTCATTTTTCCCAACACACCCAGATGATGTCAAGAAATTAAAACTGCAGCAAGAACTTCAGCAGTGTCATCTCATCAGGAAGTGAGATCTGTCTCAGAGATGGAAGCAGCTGCGGAAACCTGGGGAGTCACAAGGGCCATGCTCTTGGGCAAAATACTGTCTCAGAAGAATGGCCAAGCCGGGTGTGGTGGCGCATGCCTGTAATCCCAGCACTCAGGAGGCTGAGGCAGGAGGATTGTTGTGAGTTCGAGACCAGCCTGAGCTACAAAGTGAGCTCGAGGCCAGCCTGAACTGCATAGTGAGACCCTGTCTCAAAAAGACAAAAAAAAAAAAAAAAAGAATGGCCAAAGGAGGAAGGTTCATCAGGAGAAAGCCAGGTTCTCAGGAATAGGTTGGTCCCTCAGTCCTCCTCCACCCCAGGTCCACTCATCCTTCAAGGTCTTCTTAAAGTTGCCTCTTCTTTGAAGCCTTCCATAACTCCCTAGGCAGAGAAGTTTCCCACCTGTCCATTGCTATAATAGTGCATCTCTATTACCGAAGTTGGTTTATTTGCATCTTATAATTGAGCATCTCTTCTCTTTTTAATTCCTAAGTTTCTTAAGGCCAGGAACAAGTTCAGCTTCGTATTCTGCCTCTTATCACTACACTCAGCTCATGGCATAGACTCTTGGTAAGTGTTTCCCGTTGGACTGTGTGAGTAAACAAATTTGCTGAGGGACCTCCCTGTTTCCAGGCATGGGGATGAGTGCTAAAGGTGAAGCGTGGTTCATCACCATGGATTCTTGAACAGAGCCAGACAGAAATGGCTTGGCTGCTGCAGCTTTGACTCAAGCTGGAGGTTAGACGGGCATTATGCCGAGTTAGAACTCACCTGCCTGCACCCCACTGCCTGCACAGCCAAGATGATTGCCAGCTGCTTCTGTAACACTGAAGGATACATCGAGAAAGAAGGTGACAAGTCCTTTACTGTCCTCACAGCTAACCCTGAACAATGACATAGAAGAACACCAGCACAGAAGCCTGGGAACAAAGAGCTGTAGTGTGCGGAGGAGTGTTTCCCCAGCTGTGCAACCTAGGCAGCCACCCAGAAGGGCCTTTTGATGTCATACTGACCATTGTTGTCATCTTGAAATTAACAATTATTAGTAAAAGAGAGCTACATTTTAATTCAGCTGTGAGAAGCATCAAAAATTACATAGCTGCTCTCACTTATGGCAGTGAGACTTGAAACCCTGTCTTAGCAGAAATGACTAACACCCTAGGATGTCTCCTGGAGGAGGAGCCCTCAGTAAAGACACCTCACCTATCTGCAAACACGGACAGACAGTCCTATGAGGAAAGTGTAAGGCTGCTTCTGCACTGTCTCAGGGCCACTGGGTGGGGGCTCTTTTGGGTTTGGTGCAGTGTTGCTGAGGACTGGCCAGTACTGTGCAGTGACTGCAAGTATTTGCAAAAGGCTCTTTGATGGGGGCATGAAGAGTTTGGTCAGAGAAATTCCAACTAGGACCATACTGGGCAGAGGACATTTTACAGATAGAGATAGAAGTATCCAAAAAGACTAAAGGACCCTGCATTTCTTTCTTAGTTCATTTGTGCTGCTGTTGCAGAATCTCATAGACAGGGTAACTTAAAATTTATTAGTGGATGGTTCTGCAGGCTGAGAAGCCCAATATTACGGTGGTGCTGGCATCTGGTGAGGGGCTTCTTGTTGTTTCCTAACATGGTAGGAGGCATAGCACAGTTGAAGGGCAGGTGGAGAGGGAGGCAGAGACAGACAGACAGACAGATGGATAGACAGACAAACAGAAGGGCGGGCAGGTGGGCGGATGGACAGATGGAGAGACAGATGAACAGATAGACAGAGACACAGAGAAAACAGACAAAAACCACATGCCCTCATGACCGCATTAGTCCATTTGAGACCTGAACACCCTTAAAGGCCCCACCTCCCAATAACATCGCAATGTCAATTAAATTTCAACAAGTTTTGGAGGGAGCAAACATTCTAATCACAGAAGGTTCCATGTGTAAGAAAGCCCAGTTTCTTTTTTTTTTTTTTATGGTTTTAAAAATTGATTTATAAGGCTGGGGAGATAGCTCAGTGGTCTAAGCACCTGCCTGGCAAGCACAAGGACTCAGGTTTGATTCCCTGGTACCAGAAGCCACACCAGCCCCATGCCATGCCAGCCACCAAGATTGGGCATGGCGGTGCATGCCTGTAATCCCAGCATTGGGAAGGCTGAGATAGGAGGATCACTACAAGTCTGAGCTGCACAGTAAGACCTGTACCAAATAAATACATAAAAATATTTCAAAAATTGATTTATTATAATTATGTACTGCACTTACGGCTGTGTACTTTTCTCTCTATCTTATATGGTAATGGAATTCCCAAATGCTACTGGAACATATGGCTGTCTGGAATTAAGACTACATGTGTCTGATCACATGACTAGAAGCAGTCTGATCACATGACTAAGCATTCCATATGTGTGTGCACATGTAATGATCAAGTCAAGACCACTGGCATTTCCATCTCCTCAAACATTTATCATTTTATGCAGTAGGAATATTTGAAGTCCTCTCCTCCAGTGCTCTATAAAATGTATAATTAATTTCTACAGATTGCAATCATCTTATTGCACTATAAACAGTAACTACACTTTCATACCCATGATCTGATCTCAACCTGCCCTTTCTCCCTCTGACACTTCTGGGCCTCCAATGATCAATGCTCTACCCTCTACTTCTGGGAAATGACTTTTGTAGCTTCCACACAAAACACAACATACAACACTTGTCTTTCTGCGTCTGCTTTATCTCACTTAACATAATGTCCTCAGACCCATGCATGTTTCCACAAGGATAGGGTTTCACCCTTTCAATTCTTGAATAATATTTTATTGTGCCTATAGACCACATTTGCTTTATATGTTCTTTCATGCTGATACTTCAGTTGATTCCTTATCTTGACTATGGCAAATATTAGGGAACCTTTTCTCTAAGGCAGACAAGAGGCAAGTAAAAGGGAATTAAGAAGTGGGCAGAATCTGGAGTGATCAAATGTAGAGTTTCACTCAGATGTACACCTCTGCTCAGATTACACCCTTGGTCAGATGTACACCGCTGCTCTGATGTACTCCCCTGCTCAGACATACGTCTCTGCTCAGATGTACTTCCCTGCTCAGATGTATACCCCTGCTCAGATGTACGACCCTGCTCAAATGTACACCCCTGGTCAGATGTACACCCCTGCTCAAATGTACACCCCTGGTCAGATGTACACCCCTGGTAAAGATGTACACCCCTGGTCAGATGTACATCACTGCTCATATGTACACCGCTGCTTTTACATATGTCCCTGCTCAGATGTACACCCTTGCTCAGACCTACGCTTCTGCTCAGACGTACGCTTCTGCTCAGATGTACACCTCTGCTCAGATGTACACCTCTGCTCAGATGTACACCTCTAACCGCTTAACAGGTACAGCCAGAGGCAAAAAATAATGGCTTCACATGGACCTTCCTTCCAACGTGTTCTTGACTATTGTCTCCTGTTGTGTACAAAGAAAGTTTGGCCTCTTTGGTCAGTGTTAGTGTCCAGTGCTTTTTTATGCCATCCTGGTACTACACACACCACAAATAAACTCAATCACTCACTTAAGCGAGTCCTGGGAGTGAGGAGGAGCTAGCCAGGAGTCATTCAGTAAGTTATTCCTGTGATGGGCCCTCAAAGTTGCTTAAGTGGCTGTGGTCCAAAGAGATCCGGGGAATTACAACACATGAAAAATAAGTTCCAGACCAATTGCTTCCTTCCTGGCTCCTGGAATCATTTTTCCGGCCCTGCTGTCTACACACCCCGTGGGAGCTATTCATTAACAAGGGTGAGAAATGCCTAAATTACACCTCTGGTTCATGTCCAACTCATTCAGATGGCAAGAAAGTAAGATAACTCACTCCCGCATCATTTTGATTATTATCATCGAGTCATTTCCCCTTCAGCACAGAGACTGCATTGATAAAAGAACCAAAACCACATCCGTCCCCCTTCATTCCTGCCTCCCACACCTCACCTCTAGGCCCCTCCTCCTCATTCCAATTTTCTTTATCAATGGAACCTGTGTTTCCCCTTCCTACCTGGGCCGGGATCTTATCTGTCTCTGCCTTGTTATAAGATCAGCAACACTGAGCCTTTGCCTTTGCATGATCTTTCCCCGGAGAAGAGCTCTGGTGGTACACTGGGGACTGGCAGGGCAGTAGGTGTCCTCCTCCTTTGCCCCCATGCCTGCCCCCACTCTAACTTCAGATAGACTCCGAAAATGGTCACTGCTTTAGGGAAAGGCAGAGTCAGAGGATGGGGAGCAGAACAAAGGCTTTCCACAAACTTTTGCATGCTAACATTTCCAAAAAGCTTTTAACAGAGACCATCGTTTCCGCCAAGAATCAATGCATTTTAATTCATACCAAGATATTTGTCTGCTGCTCCCTTCCTTCAAGGCGCAGAGACACGTTTAACAAAGCAAGCCAGCCTCGCGTGGAGACAAACGTGCTGGCTTCTCCCTGAAATTACTGGAAGTTCATTTTCAAAAGCCGTCCTGTTTTCTGGGAATCAATGCATATCAACTAAAATCAATAGCTTCTCTGTGCGGATGGGCTGAGACACCGAACTGATCTAGTGTTCCAGCGCATTTGTATCCAAATCTAGACATTCTCAACAAGTCAATGAATTTAAACATCTGCCAGTGTCTTTTCACTTAAAACTAATCTGTTTGCTGATCGGACTGTATATTTCCAGAGTGCATGGTAATATACTCTGTGTTTACCAGATCCAATATACATTAACTCAAATAAAAATATTTCCACTTAACTTAAAATCCAGTTTGCACCAACTTCAGCAAGGCTCAAGGGAATGGACTCCAGGCCTGTGCTCAAAGGAGACCTGCTGCATCTCCTACCTCTGGCCCCAGGGATTGGGCTTACTGGCATGACTGAGAAAATGGTGCCTTCTGCTACTGACCATGAACTCCAGAATAAGGAAGGACATGGAAGCCCACATTGGATCTACCCTTCTCCTTCACAGACTCTAGGTTTTTCTTATGCCATTCTCTAGAAGTCACCTCCAAAGTTCTCCTGGGGTCATTGTTTCCTGTGTGCATGCTGCCTGATCAAGGACCGTTCCCTGGCCTACCATGTGTTGGGCACCTATGAGATGCAAGGCTGCATGGAGAACACTGAAGAAAAAGGCATTCTCCACGTTCTAGAAGCATTGTATCTAGTGACCAGGGTCCTCCACGCATGCTCAGATGATCAACCGACAGATACTTCTGCAGCACCTGCTTGTCCAGATTCTGTGCAATGCACAGGAAGACCATGATGAACATAGCAGACAAAGCCCCTTCTCTGCAACTCCTCACCCAAAGAGAAACATTTGATAAATCAGAAAAACAAACTATTAATTGTGTGTGTATGTGAGAGTGTGTGTGTGTGTGTGTATGTGTGTGTGTGTGTGTGTGTGTGTGTGTAAGGACGTCCAGGGGAAGATAAGGTGCAGGAGAAGCCAATTACAGCACCTGCATTAGAGGTGTGGCACGAGACGGCGCATGTATGCCAGCACTTTCACCATCAACACAATTATTTTTTTATCCTCACAAGACTAGAAGGAGTTACTAATGCACCTATTTTGTGGGTGAAGGGTTTTGACACTCTCTAAGATGACTGGCAAGGGCCATCTTTTCTTTGCGGGTGATTCAGCAAGTGTCAGAGTCCTGATTAAAGCCCAGGATTATCAGAACCAAGACTCACACATTGGCTAGCATGTCACCTGCCTGTCACGTACAAAACAAATTATCAGCACAAGTCATCCTGTGTTCTAAAAGTAAGCCAGGCTCCAAGAGCCATGGGGTACTCTCTGGATTTACAAGCAGAAGAGAGCCTGAAGGTTTGGATCTGTAACAAGGAAGAACAAGAGAGGGTTCTGGAACAAAGCCAGAGCAGTACTAAGGAAGCCGAAGGCCCCTAGCAAGAGCCCAGATGGAACACATGTGCAGAGGTGGGCATAAATACTACTTTGGCTGGGGTCAAACAGGAGAGTCACAGGAGACAACCTTACACAGGGCACTGGACCCAGGCTCCAGAATGTCTTGAACATCCCACTACAAATGTGTTTTTTATTGGATCTTGGGTCCCAAAGCTGGTTCTGCCAAAAAAAAAAAAAAGAAGGGTGAGATGACGCTAGGCTCCTGGGATAACTCAGCCCAGGGCTCGCTCAATGCAGCAGGGTCCCTTGGGCTCACCTACCCCCTATTGGGAGCAGCAGAGGGATCCTGTCTCCAGGAGGCTGGTCCCCAGCTCAACTCCCAACCTCCAGGCATCACCATGGAAATGCTACATGGGCGGCCAGCCACACAAAAGGCGCTGTGAGGCTCTCTTGCTCACCTGGGACCAGAGCTAATGAGAAGGTGGCAAAAGTGTTTCATTTTCTCTCTTCTTCTTGCTCTCTCTCAAAGACAAGAAGCAATTTACACAGGCAAACAAACCCCACCCTGCCCCTGAAGGGAAGCCAGGATGCCTACCAGGGTGGCTGGCCTCTTTCTGACAGAGGAAGGAAGAGCCCTGGGTCTGAGCTCCACAGCAGGAAGATCGTGGAAAAGAACAAGGGATGGAGCAGCCAAAGAAAACCCGGGGAGGTGTGAGCTCAGAGCCTCATTCACTTAACATACATGTAAGCCACAAGCTTCAGAGTAGGGCACTTCAGACTTTAGGAAGAAATGCAACCTCTGTAGTTGAATATGTAGCCTGGCCTCCTTTATCTGGGATCAAATAACCACCTAGGTACATGGGGATATTTCAGCCCACTCTACTTAACAACTCCATCACTGCTTAAGGATCTCAGAGTAGAGAGCACCCACCCAGGAGTCTGGGGTGTCCTGTGTGCCCAAGGAAGTGCCAGGCACATCCCCTGGATAATGGAGAGGGAAGAGAGAAAGGACAGAGGTGCCAGGACATCTGGAAACAGGAAGATTGGGCCCCGGATGTAGAAAGACTGTTGCTTTTGAGTTGGAAAGGGAGGCTCTGGAGCAGCCACAGCCAGCTAGCAATCTTCACACATGCATTGTCGTTCTCCTCTGCAGAGGGGTGAGAAGAGGGGCGGGGGAGAGGTGGCACAGAGAGAGAGTGAGCTGGAGAGGTGAGAAATCCAGCATCTCCAGGCCTGCCCACGCTGCCGGCTTCTCTGCTGTGTGCACTACCTCATCTCACAGTCATTAGAGAGAACCCACAGGATACATGGGAGCTGGATGCCCTGAAGGGCGCAAAACGAAGAAGAGGGGGCACATGAGCAGCTCAACGAGCTCCTGAACATCTCACGAGAGATGGGTACTGGCCCGAAGCTGTTCCTGCCCCCTGAAACCCAGAACTGTAGGAATGGCACAGGGACTGGAACTACTCTCCTTCCAAGGCCCCAGGAACACCATCAGATAAGTCCCCATGTCTGGTCCTAAGTCTGTTACTCTTCGTCTGTCTTCTCTTATACCAAGCAGGACTCAACTTTCCCTCCTGAGGCCCAGCCTCTTCTAGCTCATGAACAAAGGGATACAGCCTGGGAGGCATGCACGGCAGCACAGTCACAGGAACAGTCTCAGTGGGAGAAGCCCTTGCTACTAACAGTATGTCAGATCCTGACTGCACTCTCCTCAGGGCCTTGCCACATCCCTATCTCACTTGTGTTATGACCCAAGGTACCTACGTCACTATGAAACCTGCGCATGCGCATGCACACACACATGCACACACAGAGGTACATATGCACACACCTGTACACACAAGCATATACACATGTGCACCACATGAACACACATGGGCACACATGCATGCACACATGTGCACACATGCACATACAGGCCCATCTCATTACCTTTTGAAGACCTCCACCTGTCCTCATCTTGTGGTCAGGTCCTCTACAGCTCTGCGCTGAACTCTCTAGGCTGCTTCCTTGGCTTCCACTTAACTTCAACAGCAACTCTCTTTCTTAACGCCTCTGTAAGCACCAACCTTCCTGGGAAATTTCTTGTCTTTTGGACCCAGCTGAACCTCAACAGGAGAAAGATAGCAGGTGCTTATGAAATGAGGATTTTTCTCCTGCAGGGTCCAGAGAGGGTGAAATGGCACAGAATCCCTCTTAATCCTGATGTCAGCATCACCAGGTACAAGACACATGCACACACGCATACTCGCGCATGGGCAGAAGTGCATGCACACATAACTCATCTCCTCCCGGGCTCACTGAGGCTTGAAGAAAAGCGCCACAGAATCGCTCACAGCCTCCGGTTCCACAGCCTCTGGCACCGGGACTTGCCTGTCTTAGCTTTCTGGGTCAGAAGTTTCTGCTCCACTGTCCTGCTCACCCAAGTGGTGTGGGGTTCTGGGGCAGCACCAAGCATGGCCACTTTCTCCATATCCTACTGAAGAACTTCACTGAGTCCTACACAGCTCTCTCTGACTTCTGCCTATAGCTACTGGTGAGGGGCTGGGGAAGAGAAAAAAGTGAAAAGGGAGCACAAGAGCCCCACAAGGCAAACCTAAGGCAGAGCACCGAACAAACTGGTGGAACTGGGCTGTTGCCCGCCAGGGAAAATCCCTTTTACAAGTGTATTAGTAACGAGTGCCCTCGAGCTCAGGCGACTGGCTTCCACGCAGGCCTACAGCCCTCATCCAGCACCCCTCAGCGAGGCTTGTGGGGCCAAGCGCAAGGGCACTCGTGTTGCGGGCTGGCTGTGCAGGTGCCCCACGGCGCCAGACAAGTAAGTGGCTTGGAGCTGGGCGGCACCCAGTGAGGCCACCAGGCTGTGGCCAGCAGTCCTGGCCCAGCTGGGCTAGCAAAGCATTATTTGTAATTGAACTTATCATGTGCCACTCTAGCTGTCGCTGTTGGTTAGAACCATTTGATGTCGTTGAGCCTTTGGTGAAAGGAGAGGGGTGGGAGGGAAGAGGCAAAGGCAAGAGACACAAAAGGAGTTTCGTAGCGGGACTTCAGAAAGCCAAGTGTTTGAAAAGATCCTTGCTAAAGTTCTGACCTGCTTTGCATGTGGATAAGGCAACTCCTTTACTTTCAAAAAAATCCTGTGTGAAGTGGCCAGAGCGCTACTCAGGGGAGCCAGGGCTGCACTGCAGAGAGGGGTTTTAATGCAGTAATCAGAGGCCATTTAGGAGTCATAATTTGGGTAACTATACAAGATTTCAGCCTCTCTTCTTCCAGGGCCATGCACTGCCATGGGACATGTGGCTGCCAGAACATGTTGGCCAGGTTGGAAGAGCCAGATCCTGCAAGGCTTGCTGCACAGGCAAATGTCTGTGCTCTGCAGTGAGACCTGCTGGGCCCCAAGGCAGACTCTGGCATGGACATTCTTGCTCTATAGTTGTGAGGCCCTCACTTAATCTCTCAGGGATCTACTTTTCTTTTCATGTGTACACGTTAAATGACGAATCACGTCACAGCCATGAGTAGCTGTCACTCTAGGTCCTGTGCCAGGCACATGGCAAGAGCTCAGTCTGGTGATTTCCTCCCAGGTGTTCTCGAGTGAGTTGGGAGGGGGTGTCCCCTCCTGTTCACAGAGTCCTTGAATCAACCAATGGCAACTGAGGTCTCCAGAATGCAATGATTAGAACATAAGGCCTGTCAGACAAGAGGTCAGCTGCCCAGCTAGAGACAGATAGCCTGAAGGAGGCCAGGAAGGAGGTCTGAAATCAGAACCTTGGGAGTGACACAGTAGCAGGGCACAGGGAGTGGGGTAAAATAGACAACCAACACTATGTGGAAAGCAGGTTGCCACTGGGCCCAGCACTCCTTCCCCAAGAGCACCCCTGGCCTAAAGCATTGAACCTCTGAACTCAGATCCCAACAGACAGAAGACTGTACAATGCAGGGTTCCTCATAGGACTCTCAGCCATGCTTGTGAAAAATGAGCTGAGCTGGGGTAGAGACAAGAAGGAATTTAAGGTGGAGAAATTGCTGAGAAGTTGGTTGAAGGGTTAAATGTCATGAAAGTACTAGATCCCATTAAATGTCATTAAACTTGATAAAAATCCTATGAGACTGATACTGTTAGGAGTATTACTGTTCCCATTTTACAAACAAATGGACTGAGGTTGTAAGAGAGTAAATTGTTTGGAGTCACACTGCCAGTCAAGGGGTCCACATGAATCAAGAGCCTGGGTTCCCAGAGAATTCCTGTGACCTCAACACAATTGCTTTCACTCAACAAATATGTGAAAACCACCCTCTTGGAATGCCAGGCACTAGAGATAAAGTGCTAAATGCAAACAACTAGAAACACCTGCCCTGACGACACCTGTTTGGTGGGCATTAGGGGTGGTATCAGCATCTCTCTCTGCTCCCCAACACCGTGTGGGATTGCTTCAGGAAGGTCCAATTCAAGGACTAAACCCTAACCATTTCATAAGTTCCAAACAAAGATGAAATTAATTGTAGATTATCCTTTAGCTGTAGGGTACCCTGGTGCCTGAAAGCAGTTATCAAAGGCTCCTCAGGCAAAGGGGGATCCCCCCAACTCCCTAGGCCTGGACATTAGGGATCTTAGCATTGGTGTTTCCAGTGACTCCCTAGGCCACCCTGAGGGAAGGGATGGATTCCTTCTGCTCCCATCTAGGGGTCATCTGATCCAGAAGTAGGACAGATTCAGGCAAATTAATTCAGACAAAACTAATCCCCCGTCAAAAATTCTCCAGTGTCTAAGCTGAGGGTAAATGAGTAAAGACCAACTAAGATAAGAAATGCACAGGCTTCTTTGATCCTAGTTTCTTCAAGGAATTACCATATAAAATCCGAACACATTCTGCACTAAGTCATAAGTATAAAGATGCACAGTTAAGCACTGTTTACACCAGCAAAGTTCATAAATATCCACTGATGAGGGAAGCATGAAATGACACCGTAGCTGTGCCATACTGCAAACTACTACATGGCCACGAAAAGAGTGAGGAAGGGCACAGAAGCTGGCATGGAGTATGCCTCAGACACATTCACTTAAAAAACTGTGTTTGGTCCAACTCACATTTAAAATAAACAAAATCATGGCCAGGAATGGGGGAGGTATACACATTTCCAGAAAGTATAGACATTCTCACTTATAAACAGAGCTTGCTGCAGAGGAAGGAATACAGAGCATTTGGGCTGCTGCCCCAGTGCACTGGGCATTGATCCGCTAAGGATGGGGAAGGGGGTCAAGCAATTCCACAAAAGAGGACCATCTGGGCTGTGGCCCTTGGCCATGAATGACCACAGCCCCTGTCCCTCCAGCTCCTTGGCCTCCCGAGCCCCCAAGAGGGAGAGCTGTAAGGATAGGCAAGAGGCTGGGCAGGTGGGGCAGTTCAAGCCTCCAGCCCCACAGCAGCACCCTGAAGGGCTGGAGCAAATTGTCTCCCTCTGGAAGGGGTCCCCTGAGCTCTGGCCTTGGCCCCTCCCAGCTCTACCCACAAGTGGGAGGTGCTCCAGGACCCCACCTTCTACCACTGGGCAATGTCAGCACAGGGCCTCTGAGAGGGAGCAGAGCTCCCAGCTGCCACTGGGATACCCCTGTCCTGGAAAACAGTGAGGCGGAGACCTGGGCACCAGGGTGTGTGGGGCCAAATCCTGTTGGGCCTTCAGAAGTGAGGAGACCCAGCTCCAGGCTCAGATCCACAGTGCGTACTCCTTGCCCAGCTCCCTCTGAGGAAGGCAAGGCCAGCTCTCCAGCCTGCGCTGTTTTCTGCCTGTCCAACTTAGTCTAACCTGTAGTCAGACACACAGCTGATTCCACTCCTTATAAGTAAAAGTTCTTCAAGAATCTTCAGTGTTTCCTAACACCGCCTCACCGGCCTCACTGGTCTCACACACCCCATCAGTGAGACGGGCTTGCTGATCCCATTCACAGGTGAGAGAGCAGTCGGAGGTCTCACTGCACCCAGGACAAAAGTACAAGCCAGAGAGGCAGACACCTGGCTCTGGCCTCTTCCCATAGTTGGGCCTGGCTGCAGCTGTGTTACCCTTTCCTGATACAGGCCGCTAGGTCATGCTGCCAAGATGATTCACGCTACTGGCCAAAGGCCATGAGTGGGTCAAACCGCAAGGCCTCCTTTCAAGGAAAAAGTGAACATTTTCCAAAGGCCTAGGAGCATAGCATGTTCAAATCCTCTTACCCTGGATGTGGAGTCCAGAGAAGCGTAGTAACTCATCCATGGTCACAGCGTGGCAGAGAGATTCTGAGAGGCGACCCCAAGTACAGGCCATGGGCCCATGTTTCAGGGTGAGTCTAGCTCCTGCCCTTTCTCCTGGCAGAGCCAGGCAGGCCGGGGTGTTTTCACACCTGTCACATGGGAGCATAGCGTGAGATTTGGGGAGAGAGGCAACTGCGCACTCCTCTCTCACATGCACCCCATGTCTACAGAGAAGTGGAAAGAATTCCAGTACAAAGACTGCAATCTCAGGCAGGCCTGCTCAGACAAGGCCCAAAAGTGGGAGAGAGGAGGAGACAGCTCCACTTCAGTCCACCACTTCCAGGGGCAGGGCTGGTCTTCGCGGTCCCTATATCAGTCTCTCCTTCCTCAGGTCCCATCCTGTACTAACCTAAACTCCAAACTGAGATGCCATAGGCAGCGCACTGCACTGGGAGTCCAACAGGCTTGAGCCACACGCTGGCTCTGAGCTTGTCCTGCACGGCCTTAGATAGACTGCCTACCTGCTAATAGCCTACTATGAAGGGAGGCTGTTGGACGAGGTCATCTCCATGGTGCCCCAGGTCCACCATGTCACACCATGAAGCTGCAGAAAGAATAAAATCAGAAGTGCAAACATGTAGGTATTCCCCAGGTATGCTGGCAGTGCCTACAACCCCAGCCCTCAAGGAGACTGAGGCAGGAAGACAGCAAGTTCACGTCCCACCTGGGGAATGTTTGACTTAGGGAGACTGTGGCTCAAAATAAAAAAGGACTGGAAATGTAGCTCAGGGCAAAGGCCATGGATTCAACCTACAGTACCAAAAAGATTGAAAAAAAAAAATTGAAGACATCAGGAAGTAACTGGGCTGAATAGCAGTCATAGCACATGGCATTCCCTAAAGACTGAGTGCACTGTAGGAACCAGCTGGAGCTTCACACATAGTCCCTCCTCTGAATCCCACAACCGTCTTCGGATTTTATGAATGATGCAATGGACTTGGGGAGACAAAGTAATTGTCTGAGGTCGGATCACTGGTGATCAGTGAGGTAGGAGCTGTACAGCGCACCCCCTCACATGCATGTGCACACAAGTGCACACTCATGCACACACACACACACACTCACAGCTTTCTAATAGAGACTGCCACCCCTACAGAGGGACTCTAGAGTTCCTCCGGCCTTCCTCCCCTCCTCTCCTGTCAGTGATCCAAGTTTCTGGCACATTCCCAACCTCAAAGCATCTTGTCAGACCACAAGTCCCAGTTTTTGCCCCCAGGAAGTGTCTCCATGCCCTGTAGTCTCGCTCGTTCCTTTTCCACCTGCACTGCACCCTTCCTCTTGGCCTCCTCGGTCACCCTTGCTGTTCCCAACCTCCGTTCTTCCTTCCTGGGCCTCCATCTCTCCCACATATTCAGAACTCTTTCCTTGCAACTGCAAGATTTTAATCCCTTTCCTGCTGCTTGGCCTCAGGCTCTTGGGTTGTGAGTTTCTTGGCACGTGTATGTGTCCAGACTCCCACTTTCTAAATGTGGCCCAGGGGACCTAGCAAGGGCCTGATAGATGGCACCCAGAGGCCCCGCAGCCAGCACCTGGTGAGATCAGTCTGGAAAGCAGAGTGGAGAACTCATGCAAACTTAACAATGGGTGTGAGGAAAGGCCCACCATGACACAGGATGATGTGGCCTGGGAAGGACCAAGAGGAGAGTTCTAGGAAGAAAGCCATAGGCTTGCTGACAGATTATCACCAGGAACACCAGAGGGGGGACAGAAATGATTGTGACCATGCCTGGCGGAGACCGAAGGCAGAGACATAGTGTGTGTGCACATGTGCATGTGTGTAAGTGAGAGAGACAGAGACAAAAACAGGAGAAGTGAAAGGAGAGAATGAAAAATCTCATTTCAAACATTCATTTTGAAATAATTTTGATTTTCAAATGAAAATATCTACCAGGTAACTAGAAAAATAAGTCTAGATCAGCAGAGAAGAGACAGGCCAGGGCCACAGAGGGCCAGACTGTGCTCTGAGCTCTAAACCGCCTGAGGAGGGATGCAAGTCTCACTCAGCCTGACACGCGCTCGAATGCTCGTTGCGTGCAGCCAAGGGACTCTGCTGACGGTGGCCTGTGTGAGGGTGGTGCTGCCCCCGCCATGGGTGGCCAGGGGCCCCACGTGATTACTGACAGCAGGTGTGGGTGTGGGACAACCCCACAGGGAGCCCACTGAAGAGCATACAGGTTATCACCCCAGCCACAGGGAAGAAAGCGGAAGGGGAGGCTCCTGGGGGCGGGAGCAAGGAGAGTGTGGGCAGAAGCGAGCAGGGAGTGATGGGAAATGAGATCATGGGGCTAGGGGAAAGAGCGAGAAAGAGGGAAGCAGAAAAGCCAACGCCAGCTGGAAGGGGTAGTCAGAAAGCTCACGCCTGCTCGGTGCTAAGGGCCTCTCGACAGACTCTTCCTAGGTGCCCAGTACATGCTGGCTGGGCTCTGTGCCAGGCAGGGAGACCCGATGATCAATCAAAGCCCTGCACGGCAGAAGGAGGGGGTGATGGTGACAGAGACAGGGGAGGCATGCTGAGGGGGAGGCCTGAGGCGCGGGCTCCTGCATATCAGGACTGGCCCAGGAGGTCGAGGTCCGTGTGGCTGCCGAACACCCCAGAGCGGGAGGCGACAGGATCCTCTCCCTGCCAGGACCCAGCTTCCCTCCATCTTCCCTCCACACATCCAGAGAACACTGCGGGCTGCCTGAGACCTCAACGCACTCCAGAGCCCAGGAAGGAAGAAGAGGAATGTAGCGAGCCCTGCGCCCATCGCTTCTTCCTCCTTGGTAAAGTTTCTCCAGGTTCAGGGGAAGCTGTCGCCATAGTGTTCCCTCTCCAGCACACACACACACATGTGCACACGTGCGTGCGTTCACAACACACACTCAGTCTCCCAGCGGCATCACCGCAAGTGCAGAAAGGCATGGCCACCTCTGCCAAGGTCACAAGGAGGACCCTGGACGTGGGGGTCTGGGAGGAGGCGCCGTGGCTGCTTGGACCCTCCAAGCCTGCTGCCCTCTGCAAAGGAAGAAAGGCCCCTTCCCTTCCCTTCCCCTGCCTTTCCCCAAATCAATCTCGACATCTCCTTAAATCGAAGTCAGCCACAATGAAAGGGTGGTGCGGAATTTTGTTTACCAATCCTGGCGTCTAATTAAAATTAGCTGATGGTTCTTCTAGTTGGTTTTTGTTCTGACTATTTTTAAGCCAGAGCTGCAAGATCAGTGCAGCCACTAGTAAGCTGTCAAATCAAATTTTCAAAAGCAAATTGCTTTTATAATTAATTTAATTATTATTATGGCTCCCAGTTTTGTGTTGCTTTAATGAACACAATCAGGTTTCGCCCTCTGCTGTCCCCCACCACACGCACTCTGCACCCCCTCACTTTTCTAGACCCACCTCCCACATCTTCACCCCAAGATGGGCAAATGGAAGGAGAAGAAGAAAAGCAGACACGTCTGCATCCCCTCCCGCTCCCCCCTAAAGCCACCTCCTCACTCACGCCCTCACCCTCAGAGTGAGTAATTAAAGTTCTGCTCTCTGTTATGGAATAAACGGTACATGTTTTAATTACTCCGGAGCCTACCCAGGCATCCTGACACTCCCGCCCAAGTCTGGGAGTCCGTGTGGCTTGGGAGGGGCACCATCAAGAGCGAGCGCAAGCGCTTCTGTGACAGTGACAGCGGTCTGTCACCTGGGGTCTGGCATTCACTTGGGAACTGCCAGTTACTAAGGAAACTAGGAGGGAGAGAGGAAGGGAGAGAGGCAGTTGGATCCAATTTTGGGTGACAAGTGTGAGGCAGAAAGATTTTGGCCCCTCTTTGTATCTCAGCCTAAGGAAAATCTTTGGGGCCAAACAGGGCAGATATGGAGGTGCCAGGCACAGGAGGTGCCGGCCACTGTCTTCCAGGGGCCCGGGGTGGGGCAAGGGGTACAGATACAGTGTGCATGTGTGCACATGTATATGGCTGTGCACGTGTGTGCGTGTGTGCTCGCGCACACAGCTGCTCACTCCCATGTCTGTGGCTGTCTGCCTGTGTGCCTCTCCTTTTCTGTTTGGGGTGTTTCTCTTTTTTCTTTTTGTTTTCTTCCTCCCTTGGGTTGCAACTTATCTTGCTTCCATCCTCCCCTTTCTGTTGGTTTGTTCTTCCACTTAGTCTCTTGGCGTCTCTTCCGCACTCACCCCTGCATCCCGCAGCCGCCTTATTCTCTGTGCGTGACTCCTACCTCCTCCCAGCCTCATCCTCTGCCTCCTAGCTTTGCTTTCTTTGTCTCTTGCAGGCTCGAGTTCACACTTGGTCCCTGTGGACCCGAAGCAGGAGAGGCCCCAGGGACTCCCTGCCGTCATTCCCCAGGCTGAAGGCTCCTGCCCAAGAAGGAAAAATGGAGCCTGCACTGATGCAGGGCACACAGGAAGAGGACCCGCACTCAGGCACTGCTGGAACGGGAAAGCGGCCAGGTGTACACAAGGCGTTGTGGCCTCGACAGAGAAGTCCGAGGTGCGGCAGAGACAGAGGGGGGTGAGCGCTGGAAACTGATCCAGCCAGGGGTTGCGGAACAAGGCGAAGTGAGTAGGACTTCTTTCCGCACCTCTTTTGGAGGCCCTGATGATGCCGCAGAGAGAAGTGAGTGAAGCATCAGTTCTGGGTGGCCACAGGCTTGCCTGGGGATAAAGTATTGTGGATGCCACGTGGGAGTCCCAGGAGGCTTCGGGCCTTGGAGAGAGCACACTCATCCTGTGGAGACAAAGAGCTGCAGGGCGTGGCCAGTGGGGCCAGAGCCGCCAGCTCCCTTTCTTTTTCTGCCATCCTTTCATCCCTCCCTCTCCTCTTCTCTCCTCCACCCTCCTTGACCTTACCCCGTTCCCTCCAGGTAAGGAAAGGCACTGGGCTCCCCTGCGGCCAGATTCCTAGTTCCAGGAGCCCCTCAGGAAAAGCCCCCGGTTCCAGAGTCTTGTGCTGTTCTGATGCAGGGCATGATGGAGATCTGCTGATAGCAGGGCATGGTTGGACACACCTGTAATCGCAGCACTCAGGAGGCTGAGGCAGGACTTTTTGCAAGTTTGAGACCAGCCCAGGCTACAAAGTGAGCTCAAGGCCAGCCTGAACTGCATAGCAAGAACTCATCTCAAAACAAAAATAAAAATAAAAAGATGACCATCTGCCCTAGATGTTACAGATGGGCCTCGCAGAGGTCTAAGAATTAACAGGGGACAACACAAGTCATCTCAATAATCAGGCGTTCCACATGCCTAAAAACAGGGTCACCTCTCAAGTGTTCCCTTTCTTTCCAGAATCAGGGTCCCAGGAAAGCCTCCAAAAATAGGAGGAGGTGCCTTTCAGTCCATTTTGCCAGACAGACCCTCCTCCAACCCAGCCAATTTAGCCAGCCAACGGAGGCAAGTTAGCCCTCCCTACTCCAGGGGGCGCTCTCTTTCCAGTACCTGGAATCAACCCGGAGGGTCTTCCAGGAGACTAAGGCGCCTTTAGAGCCAGCCTCCCAGCGAGAGCCTAATATTAGTATGAGAAGCCTCAGCACTGTTTCTAAAGCCACACACGCTGGTCTCGACAGCCTTCGGACCGCAGACTGAGTGGGCATCCTCTGACCCCTCTGGCCATTGCCAGGCAAATGCTCCCGCCACGGCCTCTGTGTAGAGCAAGTCTGCCACCTGGTGGTACGGACTCCCAACTGCAGTCCGGGGCTCCTGAGGGTAGTGGTTCTCTCTGGTGCTTTGGGTCTGCAACCCCGGTGCCAGCTGGCCAGCAGTGCGTCCTTCAGTGCGACCTCTGAAGCCATTGTCATCGCACTGAAACTCTGTGGGAACAGCAAAGCAGAGGACAGGAGTGGGTTTCAAACACTGCCACAGGACAACCATGGGGAGAGTTAGAAAGGACCTGTCTCCTCCAGGTGTGGATGAGGCCTGGATGCGTGGGACAGTGGAAGCCAGGAGCATGCTTTCTACTGGATAGATATCTTGGTATCACTCCTGGCTCCACCACCCTCCAATGGAATAGATAGTGGCTTCCTCCAAATAGACACAGCCCTCCCCCAATGCAGGGACCAGCAGGCAGAAGTCAGTCAAAGAGCTCACCAGCTAGAGCCAAGGCAGCCCCAATCAGGAGCTCAGGGAAGATGGGAAATTGGGTAGCACTAGGGCAAGAAGGGCTTCTGGGAGCATCTAGTCCAATGGAAACTACACTAGGACTGTCGCGGGGCCTTGAGCACTCTTGTCTCCATGGGCTCTTCCCTCCATGCACACAAAAACTTCTATTAAAAAATCCTATGCTATGATTGCTTTGTTATAAAGATTAATATTCTATATTAGAACATTTCCTTCAACCTAAAAGTGTAGACTTTCTTCTTGCTTTAAAAGACATTAGGACATTTGTGTATGTCTACTGTGCCTAATGGATAAGTCAGCCCTGAGTCCAGCCTCTCCCCATGACAAACAACACTGGAGCCCTACAAGGGAAGAGCCTGCCCACTGCCACGTAGAAGCGAGAGGCCAGTTGTGGCCAGTAGCAGGCCTCCATACTCCTCGAGTTAGGGCTCTCTTCATGACCTGTTTAACCCTCTTCAAGAGGCAGAAATATCCTTGTGTTGCTATGTAGCAGCAGCCTGAGTCCCCCATGCACCCATAAGGGTCTTGGGTTCCTACAAGGCCTCCCTAGTGGGGATCTGCTTCTCTGCAGCTCCTGGACACTGACCTTCCCTTCCCCAGCCCTGGCCAGGCAGCCAAATCACCACCACCACCGCGGCTCTTTGGCCTGCTGTCTTATTAATTCCTAATTTCCAATTTGCAAGAAGTGAGAGCCTTAAACCTCGATCTCACCAGCCCAGCAATCACACAGATGATCCAAGTATCTCCGGACAGCCTTTAATTTATTTCCCAGAGCACACGGGCACTGCTGAGAGACTTGATGGCACCAGCTTAAACATAATAAATTACTCAAGTACCAGAGATTAGTTAATAAAGCTCCAGGCTCCCTCCCAGCCCCTGCTGACTTAGCTCACAACACCAAAGTTTCCTTTGAAGATGCCAAATAGAGGGGTGGGGAACTCAGTGTAAGTGTCCCCAGTTCCTGCCTCCTTATTAGCACCTGTAATACCAGGCAGAAGTTGTGACAAGGGTAGAAAGTCAGAGGCCACTATAACTCAGAGTTTTCCCCAGGTTCCAGTACACAGATGGTAGTCATAATCCAGTGACAGTGAATCTGATCCCTGCTTGGGGACAACTTGGAAGACCAGAAGTCAGGGGATGCCCACTGATGAATATGAATTCTCTTTGTAGCCGAGTGAAGGAGGTGGAAATGCTTTTCTTGGAGATACAAGGTTTCAGGAGAGTCTAAGCATCCAAAGAGCCCAGCCCACCCCTCATTCCAGTTACCTGCCAGGTGTCTTTGCAGATTCATCCCAGTCCCCGTGTCCTCATGGTGGCCCTGTGGTGCTTTGCCCTCGCCCACACCTACATGGTCTAGTCTCACTTCCTCTGATCACTAGTACAGCTCCCTTTCTTGCAATAATATGGCTCTGACACTTTGCATTCATCTTAATCCACCAATGGTAATAAAAACTAGGAGACTGGGAAGGATATCTAAGAATGCAGCTCACCTTCTGAGGACCCTCATACAGGAGATTCTCGTCTGCCTGCATAGCTCTGCAAAACCCTGAATGAGAAATGGATTAGAAAAACTCAGAATTCAGTCTTAGCCCTCAATATTGAGAACAGGAGGAGATGCTGTAAAATGCTGGCAGGAACCACATCCTGCCTAAGCTTCTCCTCTACTGCCCCAGTGCAGGTACCCAAGTCTAATGTCTCAATTAGATAAAGTAACTACCTTCTCCTCATCTCTCCTTTCTTATGCCTCACGTCAAAGCTGCAGCTCCTGGCTCCTAGGTACCCAGCCATTCCCCACTCCTAAACAGGCACAGCTCAGACCCTCCTCAGACACATGAACAGGGAGCTGGACTTTTCCCATGGCCCTGTGTAGAAGCACAGTGCTCCTGAGGCTCAATAAATTGTCATTCAGCCACCTTTGTTCCTGGGCACTAGAATAACTCATTGTTATCAGCAATAAAACCCTCTTCACTATCTCTAATTCTTTCCTTCTATAATGTTCAAAATACTGCCTGCACATGCTCTTGTTTATGCAGAGGGAGCCTCCCTTCACACAATGGACAGTTGCTGAATATGGTGTAAATTGAATCACATTATAAACGCACTAGGGGAATCCAAACATGAATCCTTTATAAAGTGAATAATCAGCCCTTAATTTATCATTAGTGTAAGCCCAATCTTTATACAGCAAGTTTGTTTGATGTGAGCAAAACCTGCCTGTACACACACACACACACACACATACACACACTTTCCTGGAGAGTAGACACTGCAGTGCCTGGGATAGTGCCAGCCACAAATTAGTCTTAAGTATTTTCTGAGACAGATACTGGTAAACAATAGCACTGAAGATTAATTATATAGAAGCACTGTTTCCATTCAAGAGGAAGGATGACTGAGGCGCAACCGGGAGCAGTATTTTTGTTGCTGAAATCAGTTTCCACAAAGGAAATCGCTTCCAGGTTCTACAGGAAGGCCAGGCACTCCTGGGTCACAGAGGTGAGAAGTGAGAACAAATGGAGTGAGGCCTGGCAGGGCTGAGGACAGGTTGTGCAGACAGATGGACTGGTTTCCCAGCACAGCCTGCAGGCCCAGGGCTGGGCTGGAAGTGAGTCTGCAAGGCAGGAGGAGGCAGGGCACCAGAATTCTTGCGTGAGGGTAAGCACGCCTGGCCTCTGCCTCAAGGGTCTAGGCGTGAATCCCTCTGCATCTTCCTTACAGTGCACCATCAGGGCAGCATCTGCCTGCCTGGTCCTTTTAGGTGCATCTAGAAGTGGCTGGGACATGTCTACATATAGACAGATCTCCAGAGACCTCAGCCCGGACTCCACTGGGCCATGTCAGAGGCTCAGAGCTTAAAACATACTCTATAGAACTTTCTCCTCTCTGATCTCATGCCTCAGTGTCCTAGAAAGGCCCAGTTGCCCCAAGCTGAGGTTCCGAGGATCTCTAACCTAAGAAAATCTTAATTCTATGTCCATCCTGCTACTGCCGTTGACCAGTCTACTTGCATGTAGACAGTGGTCAAGGACCAATTCTGAGCCACTGCAATCAGTCCTTGGCATAACACAGAGAGGCAGATTTAGCTCCATCCTGTAAAAGAAAGTGATGCTCAGAGCAGGGGAGACATCCCCCCAAACCCCACCAGGTCTTCTAGGCAGGAGTCACTACTCCTCTCCTCCTCAGGGCCACACTGTTGGAGAGATAAATAAGTCCACCATAATCTCCCTCTGAGTGTTGATATCCCTCTATTCTAGGTGGCTGAGAATCTGCACTAATCCAGAGACACTTCCCTTACATGCGTTTAGAACCTGGTGTGAAAGACAGAGACTGACTGGACTGGTTGTGGGAAAAATTACTAGACTTCCTCTATTTCTACAAAATAATGGCCTGATGTTCCTCTTCTGTGCCATGGTCTAACAAAGCAAAGGAAAAGACAAACTGCAGCAGACGAGATAAGAGAACTATCTTGGTGTGGTGCTAACAAAGGTTAAGTTGGTGGATGCGACTGAGTGAAGGGCCCCAAGAGACAGCAGCACAGGCTGGGAGACCTCTCTGCCTGCAGTGCTGGTGGGGTCAAGGGGCTGCCCAGCTGCAACTGGTGTCACAGGTGTGCTCGAGGGGCCTTGGGCTCTGCCATGTGATCTCATTGGAGGCAGAGCCAGCAGGAGCTCGCACCACGCCCATGTTCTTTTCCCATTTCTCCAGCCAACAATGTTTTCTCTCCTCCCTTTCAGCAGAGAAAGCCTGGGAGACAATGAAAAACAGAGACGCAAAACACACTTTGTGGGCTTTCTTCTCCTGGAAATAAATACCAAGAGGGGCTGAGGAAGAAGCCAGGGCTATGTAGCAGCTCCCACACCACAGTGCCTTCCCAGCTCCAGAGCCCAGCTGATCCACAGTCCTGACAGAGGCAGCTTGCAGGACTCACTCTGCCCTTGCCCCTGCCCCTGCCTCACCACAATGCTGTCTACATCCTAGGTTTGGAAGGTGCAGATGCTGGGCAAGGTGACCTTATTTGTTGTCTGTAAGGAGGGAATCTAAAACCTTCTCTACTGAATAGTGATTTAAAGTTCCAATAATGTTAAAGAAGACCTGGGGAACCTAAGGTATGGGTCAGATGGCATTTCTTGAAGCAAGCAGGGAGTGCACCAGTGTTCAGGGACCCACAGTGCTTCTCTGATGATTGCCGTGAATTCAAACCCAGTGCAATCACTCTACCACAGTTATGGGAATCGCAGGAGAGAACACAGAGTTCTTAACTTTGGGACAACAACACCAGGCAGCACACACTCACTGGTAGCCAATAGCTCTGTTACTATTAGTAGTAAACTACACACAGAAACAAGAGTGAATTCAAGAGTTTCCTTTTTAAAAATCACTGATGTTATTCATACTTCCATATGCCCTTGGATAAGAAAGGGGTGAAGTTATAGTTAGTACCACCAGGGTTGCTCACAACCCACAGCCAATCTTATCTATGCCTATAATCTGTGTAAATTTAAAAGCCATCTGTCTTGGAAAGAAAGCTGAAGAATCATGGAAATAATGTTGCAAAATATCCTTGTAAACTAAGAAGTGATTTTATAAAGGGGATGTTTCTAGCATCACCATCATGGTTTTAGGAAAGGAGAGACCTTGCTTTGAGTCAAGGCTGCCTAAAGAAGCTCTCCTGGACCACTCACTGCTGCATGTGCCTCAGACAACCCCTGGGTTTCTCCTGTATCATCTAGCAGTAGTGAAGGCTCTAGGTGCTCCCTCAGGGGGACACTGTCTTATGCCTAGCCAGGATGGTGGAGTTCTCTCACCTCAATTCTGTCACCCCAAATGTAGGTAAAGCTGACCACAGCTGTCAGTTCTCAGCCCATGTGAATCCAGTGGCACCTCTGATTTCTCTTAGTTCCCCACAGGCAGGCCACTGTGGTCATGTGGTCTTTGGTCCCGCATCCCCATGTGCTCCTCCACTCCACTCTGCACCCCACACTGTACCAAGCCAGGCCCCTCCACATGGGTTCCAGGAAAGATGCATGTGAATTTACCTACACTTCTGGAAATGTGGCATTTGGGGGTGTCATGTAGACACAGTCTCCATTGACATCACTGGGGCTTCTCCTAGTTCTGCTCTACAATTGCCCCATAGCCAAGTTCTTGGGAATCTCAGCTTTTCTCCTTTCAAAAACTAAGAGAAGGAAATGTTGCTCAAGTAACCAGCCAGGAAAGAGCGATCAGCTCGACTTGGTGATGAGCACCGTGCCATCAGGAGTGAGGCTGCAACTGCTGACCCACAGAGCTCAGCGCGGCAGGGCCACGCTTCCAGTCAGTCCTCAGTGCCAGGCGCAGTCCACAAGGTTGCTCCATGCATTGATGAGCAGATACCAAGGCTGAGCTCCTAGGCAAAGGAAGGACGAGGCTCTGCGAGGCCCTTGTCGCAGCATTTTTATCAACTGATCAATACGTAGCCTTGTCATCTGTGTGTTTCTGCTTAAAGACAGCTTAACATATACTGTTGATGCATTCACACTGAACTCAAGATCAGCAGCACTATACCTCACACCTCAACAAAACTTACTAACATACATTCCCCTTACAAGGTAAGAGGAGGAGGCAGCACTTCGGTATAACACTTAGGTCCATTTTAGTCAGCAAAATCAGTAACAAAAGCACAAAATACGGAAAAAAAAAAAAAAAAAAAAGGATGCTACTGAATACACCATGAAGACACATTTTCGCAGGATGAAAATAGAAATGAGAAGACTAGGTTACCTTGTTCACCCTCAGATGGAAATTTGTACACGAGGCTACTCAAGTTTTATACCACACTATATATGCCTGTTCTGGCTTGAGCGTGCCACCTTGATTTGAGGGTTATAAATCTTAGCAAGTAGGCAAATTCACAAACATGGGGGCAAGGCCTGGTAAAGAATGACTGTAAATGAATACTATGGAATACTATTCAGAAATGAAAATGAGTAGGCTGTGGATGCAAACACCAATCTAGATGAATCTCAGAAGACTGTGTGAATGGAAGAAGCTCATAAGTTGTATGTACAATCTTACTCACATTACATTCTTGAGAAGAGAAAACAAGTGATGAACAGCAGATCGGAGAGGAGGTGGGGAAAAGGGATAGCACCAGGGAATTTTAGGAAGTGATGAAACTAGGCTGTATCCTGAGTGTGGTGTCAAAATTCATAAAACTATATTTAAGGGAAAAAGGTGAATGCCACTGCACGGTGATTTAAGAAATAAAATACACATGCCATCATAACAAGTCACCCGAGACAAAACACCCTAAGCACCAATCAAGACTCCACTGTCGCAAGGACTGGGCGCCACGGAGGGTGGCCATGGCCACCTAAGCCTTCATATCTTCCCAGTGGCCTCATCAGAGGATGAGCAGCTGCCACCCGGGTGCTTGGACGATGGCCTCCTGCCACATGTATGTGGCTGACACAGCCTGCTAGCCACCACAGAGGGCAATCAGCACAGTGCAGAGGCATCTCAGCCGTTCTCCACTCACCTGTTCTTCTGTGAGGGGGGCCCCACCTTTACAGAGAGCCCAGGGCACTGGTTTTTATCCACATGCAGAGATTCCCCCCTTAGAAGTTAGTGTTGCCCCTAGCAATCAGCTCTCTCTCCAAACTGCTTTGAATACAGACTGCCTTGGGAAGGCTGCTCCTCGGAACTGATTTCTTAAAGACCTCCTCTCACAATGTAAACAAAACATTTTTTAAACAGAAAATTTAACAAGATTTTAAAACAAAGATGTGAAGTATTTTTATCATATTCTGGCTACATGTTTGCTAAGTGTCTTGAGGGGAAGGTTCTGTACTTTGTAAAGGAAGTAAGAACAATGGAGGCAGATCATGAGACACTGTCTATTCTGAGGAACCAGGAGAGCTGAAACTCATGCGATGGGCCCCGTCAGCCTCCAGTACTGGTCAAAGGCCACAGTAGGTAAATAGTAAATATTACTGGGAATCATGGCAAATTCCCAAGTATAAAACAGTAGTTGATTATAATAAGTGGTCACCATCTATGTGGTAGGGTCTTTACTGACAATACACAAACAATATAGAAATGAATGATGGCCTATATGTTCTGGAAACCCAAGGGCAGTGCAAAGAAAAATATACATAAGTAATTTAAATTATTAAATAGCTGAATTTCTTTTTAATTTATTTGGTACAGGACCTCACTACACAGTTCAGATTTGTAGTGATCATCCCGTTTCAACCTCCCCAGTGCTGGGATTATAGGTGTGTGCCACTATGCCTGGTTTTAGTGGCCATCATGGTGTACCAGGTTCCAGGACTGGCTTGGCATGTGGTACTGGGAATCGAACTCAAGTCTTTGGGCTTGCCAGGGAGGTGGTTAGATCACTGAGCTATCTCCCCAGCCCTTAAGTAGGTAAATTATAATTGTTATTCAATTCTATCTCCCTTTCAGCTCTACTATCTTCCCTGCTAGCTCCCAAGCATCACTGTATTATCAGGCAAGGAAACATGCTAGAGTAAAATACAAGGAGCATGCTATGGAAAGGTGAACAAAAGAGACATATTCACTGAGGTAACATATGACATACGAACATAAACGAAACCGTACACCAATTGTTTTATGAAATTTGGAAGGACATGAAACTCAAATAGAAATTGATAGGAAATTCTGCTGTCCTGTGGTCCTTTGCTCTGCTCTTGTGGGAAAAAAATCATATATTATCTCCCCAACTAGCACCAAATACCTTGGGCACTATTTAGTTCTTTCCCTATAATGACACTCTGCTATCCACATAGATCCAGCAATGGAAACGTTTTGATGCTTATGGTGGGGAGCAGGAGCTGAGTTTGATCTTCTCATCTAACTAATCACCCCATTTAATTGTAGCTTTTCAGAATGCTCGGCTCAGTCAAGGAAGAGCCAAGGGAAGCAACTACCCCTGGATTATATCACTTATGGTGAACTCAGGGCCCTGCCTGTGCCGTGTGCCCATAGACCTCTGAACACAGACAGCCTGGGCTGCAGGAGCTCACCTCTGGGTATGAGCATACCATTGCATCACATGGTCCTACAGCGTTGAGAACCAGGAGGAGCAGAAGCTCCAGGGCCGAATGCTTGATACTGCTGGGATTATGGTGGTACCATGAAAGGAGCATGGGCTTTGAGAATGGGTCTGGCATGAATCTCAGCTCTACAATTTACTAGCTGTGAACTTTTCTAAACTGAAAATTCCTCATTTGTTAAATATGAATAGTGATACCTGCTCCTAGGTAGTAGCAGGGACTAATGAGCCAACTTAATTTTAAATGTGATTGAACTTGGTAGCGCCTTTTGATGCCTGGTACCTTCCAATTCTAAAGCACCATTTTATTCATTTGGCAATCCAATACTTATTAAGTACCTATTCTCAGTAAATACACAACACATTGAGATTATTGATATTAATAAGATAGACTACCCTCTGATTATAATTAAGACAAGAGTGATAAGATTATGAAACATACCATGTGAAGAACTACATGGACATATAAAAGTTCCTTAAACCAGTACACTGCTTTTTTATTTTTATACCCAGTACAGCAGTCTCTTTCTCTATGACTTCAGTTACTTGTGGACCACTCTGCTTCAAATATATTAGATTGGAAATTCCAGAAATCAGTCATAGCTTTTCAGATGGGCACAGTTCTGAGTAACATGACAAAATCTGAAACTGTCACACTTCTCTCTACCAGGACATGAATCATTCCTTTGTCTACCTCTCCAGGCTGTACACAGAACCCACAGTCATTTATCAAATTCACTATTCACCCAGTTGTCAAATTCACTATTCACCCAGTTGTCAAATTCACTATTATTGTATCACAATGCTTGGATTAAACCAACATTTATTTTCCTTAATAATTAGCCCAAGATTAGTGATATTGGCAACTCGGATATGCTATAGAGAAGCCACACAGTGCTTCCTTTAAGTGAAAAGGTGAAAGTTCTTAAGAAAACAACTTAGATACTGAGGACACTAAGATCTGAAGTAAGAAGAATATTCTGTCAATGAAATTTTGAAAGAGGAAAAAGAAATTCATGCTAATTTTGCTGTCACAACTTAAACTACAAAAATTACAGCCATAGCACATGATTAGGTGGTTAGATAAGATGACAAAGTCATTAAACTTGGCTATTGATATAAAGGGAAAACATAATCTATACAATATAATAATGTTCAGTGTAATGAATTCAAGCATCCACTGGGAATCTTGGAATATATCCCCTGCAGATAATAGGAGACCGCTCTATTCCACTGCATTTTCACAACAAGCATACAAGGTATGTTGTCAGCTGTAATTTACTCAGGACAAAAACTGACATGGTGTGTCAGTAGCATACCTAAAATGCACAGTTGGTGAGACATAGGACCAATTCTTACTTTGTTAGAGCCTTGTGGGCTATGAAGAGTTTATGGATGAGAGAAGGCAGAGTACTTATTTTGACATTTTCAAATAGTGACCAATAAGCAAGTTTTGACCATTGCAACCAAACCATCAGCCCACTGAAAGATGGGACAGAGGAAAGACAGAGTAGACATTTCTAGTAGATCTAGCTGAGCCATACCAAGGCTCATAATTTTTCTTCTCAATGTTGCTGGAGATTTTGCAGTCTGTTGCATTCCCACAAACCTCTTAGAACTCTGACATGTCCCCAGTATATGCAATGAATCGCGAGTCAATTGCGTGGCTCACATTTATATCTTATCTTTGGGGTATTAGGATGGTCTTTGGCTTGTACTCCCTCAATCCCCATACTGCATCTACTTGAAGTGAATACTATCTGTGATTTGCCCAGAGTGATGGAGTCAGCATACCAAAAGCGTGAGTGAGGAGAAACCGGCTCTTGAGATGTCAGTTCCGGTGCCTGTCATTCACATTGTTAGGCGTTCTCTACCACATTTTGGAGGCAGGGAAGGATCCCTCAGTTCCTGGGTGCCCCACATGGGTCTGACCTTCATAGAGAAATCTCCTATCATGGACTTTTCCCTCTTCATTTGCTCTCTTTCATCAGGGCTAAACTAGCCAATTGTTTGGCCCTTTAATTTTGAGGAAGGAGATAAATATGTGAATGATCCTGGGAAAGAGATATGGAATAAGAGGTCGAGGTCCTTCAGGATCCCAAGAGGCTGCTTAGCCTACCCATGGGCACAATGATTTCTGCTGGCTGGGCCAGGGAGACAGGGTGGCCTTATCAGAATCAAAGCCACCATCAGCCATGAAGGAAAGCCTCTACCCAGACTACCAGTGGGGTTTGGAGTGTTAGAACAGAGCCAAACTCTGCAGCTCAATGCCTAGACTAGGCCAACCTTTTCTTTCCCAAACCTTGGTTTTCTTATTTACCAAATGAGCATGATGATGGTAATAATAGGTGTGCTACAGATTGGTGGGAAACACGAATGATTTCCTTTATGTAAATAGATTTTGCTAACTACAAGGGTAGGTAAACACTTGTTCTCATTATCTTTGTTATTTTTGTTGGCAAGTGAGGTTTGAGGACAAGGATATGAATGTCTCCGAGATCCTCCATGCACTTTCAGAAATGCCCTGGCCTAGAGAGGACAGGAAAGTTTCATGCAAAGTAAACCCACAGAGAGTCCCACAGCCAAACATTTTGGCCTTTGAGATTGGGCTCTTTTTTAAGTCCCAGAAAAACTGTAAAACGGTTGTAGAAGGAAGAGTAGGTAAAATGGGGGGAATAAATGGGGCATTTTCCCAGCTGGGCAGGAGAATGCTGATTGCGTACAATCAATGCCACCAGCCCGCTAACGAGACCCAATCAGGCAGGGCGATTAGAGATATTCTTCCAGGAAAGAAGCCTGACAGCTGCAGGAAAGTTTCTGCTTTCCTAGAAGAGAGAATGCTAGATAGAAAGGCAGAGTAGTGTGGCAGAGAGGGGAGGAGGGAAGGAAACAGCATCAACAAAGCAAGAGCACCACCCAGCCCTTCTTTGAATTCAAAGAGGAGAAGAGAAAATTCTCCAGCAGAGCCTGCTACTGTCTCCATTCTCTGAGACCTTGACATTAAAGTCATTTTCTTGGCTTTTCCTCACCCTCCTGAGTCAAGGAGTCAGGGTTTCACTACACTTCTCCACAAGACAGGCATGGCTTAAGCCCTTGACAACAATCCCAGCTCACATGTGTAATGCATGTTATGGCTTCCAGAGCTTCCTAGCATATAAGGTCTCATTTTGGACTTCCAGAAACCACTGAGACAAGAGTTTTTAACATCTTCGTATTTGAAAGATGAATTCTGTACAGTTCTTTTCAAATCCTGCTTACTGAACATCAACTTTGCATATAGTGTTCATGCTAGTGTTACATCTTACAGTGCCTGCACCCAGGGACTTCACAGTGTAGTGAAAGATATGCATTACAATATTTTAATGGTGTGAGGTAGCTCTTCCTTGCAGTTGAAGGGCAACCAATAGGTGTAGGAGGAATCTTTCAGTGTAAAAGATTATCTTGAAAAATATAAAAATAAGCATTGATTGAGGCAAGAATCAATAGACGCTAAAACCATTGAGTGCAAATTGGATAAAAACTAGGATATTTATAATCTTAAAATATCAATCTTAAACTATATCCCCATTGATTATTAATTAAGTATCAAGAAGGAAATGATAAACTTACAGTAGAGAGAGTAGGAGGACAATACAGAATCAATTTATCAAAGTAAATCAGACCTAGAATAGGATAAATTAATACTGCATTCCTCATGGTTGATGCACTGAGGAGGACACGACATAATTTATGTAGTTCTCCTACTCCAAGAATACCTCGTCTGAAATTAACCATGAATGGGCCATTATACATATTAAAACTGAGTGATTTTCTACAAAATAAATGGCCTGTACTCTTCAAAACTGTCCATGCCATGAACAGCATAAAGAATTGTCCCACATTAAAGAAATTTAAGAAACATGCTGAACATAATGTGAGGCATTGTATTGGGACAATCTATAAAAAAAAAAAAAAAAAAAAAAAAAAAAACAACTACTCTATAGAACATTTGGAAACAATGTGGCAAAGTTTAGATGTGCACCACACAATAAGAGAAACCAGTTTGGAGTAGATGAATGTGGGGAGTAATTAATGTATTGGAAAAGTTTATCATGCTTAACTCATGATTTCTCCCACTCCAAAACCCCCAAACCTATAACCATTTTATTTTCTATGTGGGTCAATATCACCACCATGTACCCAGCTGCTTGGACCAAACACCTAGAAGACAACTTTGATGGTCCTCTTTCTGTCACTTCCACAGCCTAATTACCAGCAATTTCTTATGGTCAGAAATCATAATGAGAACAACTAACATGAGACTAGGATACTTAGCTGCAGTGGGTGTAATGGGCCTGTGGGTCCAAGGAGTGGCAAAGACAAGAGAATCAAAGCAATAATTGGAGTACTCTTACTTCAAAGACCTATGGTTTATTATGGTGTCCTTAGAAAGAAAAAAAAATATGTACTAGGGAGAGAAATCTGATTTTAATCATAAAAGTAGATAGTGAAGATATATCAGCGGACTAAGCACCCACCTGGTCAAGCGTTTAATCCCTGGTCCTACATGTCTGGCCAGCCCCACCCCAGGGCATGCTGAGCCAACAACTGAGTATGGGTATGGTGGTGCACATCTGTAGTCCCAGTGTGGGGGAGGCTGAAGACAGGAGGATCACTACGAGTCCAAGCTGTGTAGTGAGACCCTCTACCAAATACATAAAAATGAAAAAAGTAGATAGTTGTCAGAATTGAACCTGTTTATAGATTCAGAACTCTTTGAATGAAAGGGAGTCCATGTCCCTTCAAAGAAAATAACCTGCCATACTGTCAAATTTGTATGCTGTTGATCTTTCTCCTAGACTTTTCCAAAAGAATCCATAACCATTTACCAAGGTAAATGCATAATGACAAAAAAGAAGCAGTCACAGTATTCAGGGATTATTAGACTTTGGCTTTTAACTGACAGTAATTCCTAAAAATCTAAATGGTCACCGTGGTCAGCCAAACAGGGTAGGCCCTTACATAAACCAGATAATCAATCAGGCTTTAGTGCTAATCAATCTCATACTGTAACTAGTAGATTCCCGAACCCAACTTATAGATGAATGCATAACTGGAACAGACGTAGTCAGCAACTGGCAAAATGCCCTGTCATGTGGAAAGAAGACTATTAGTGCAGGAAAGGTCAAGTGGAAGTTACGAGAACTGCACGTACCTGTAGAGGCAGTGAACCAAAAGTAATATAACATTCCTGGAGGAAGTCCAAGAGCACCAAGAAGACAAGAGGTAACATCTTTTCATTACCTATATTAGGGTTCATGATAATACCCCTATAACAAGAAAGATTAAAAAGAAGCAAGCACAACAAATATATTTACCTAAAGTTTTACAAAACATAAAAAAAAAAACAACTTCAAAACTGAACACCCAGGGCCTCAAGGAAAATGTATTTTTATGCTGTCATGAAAGAAGTAGACTAATGGGCAAAACAATACTATGACCAAATAGTAAAAACTGGGAGAAAATGAGCAAGGCCTGTTTGTTTAGATTCTTCTTGGTCTCTGGTATAAAACAAAACCTCTCTAAACCTCTTATGACCTACTTTTAGCCAATATAAGTCATATAACTCCTTTATGATCATGCTTCAGGGAAGAAAGGAAAAAGGTCAGTGTAGGGCTTGTGTCTAGATGTCCCCTCAAAGCCTCATATGGTCCCAGGTGGGGATTTTCCAGAGTTGCCTTCATCTAGGATGTGTGGTTGATTCTTGGTGCAATGCTGGGATTAAGGGGGCTAGGATTAAGGGCATCTGCTTACTAAATCAGCCCACAGATTGGTTTGGCAGAGCCCTAGTCCCAGAAGTCTGGCGTTGGTGGTATAGTGGTGAGCATAGCTGCCTTCCAGTAGTCTGGATACAGTATAAGAGATGGAAAGACACTTGTCTTGTCTCCTTTGCTTTGCTACCTCCTGCCTGGCATGAACAGTTTCTCTTCTACATTTCTGTCTGCTATGCCACAGTGCCTTGCAGCCACCCAGTTATGGATCAAAAGCTCTACCAACTGTGGGCTAAACAGATCTTTCCCCCTTTAACTTTTGGTGTTGAGTATTTTGTCTCAGCAATGAGAAAAAAGAAACTAAGAGAATTTGGTACTAGAGAAGGTGCTGTGACTGTACCTGACCATGTGGAGCCTTTGGGTCTGGCTTGTGGGATAGAGAAGAGTTAGAAAAGGCTTGGAGATGCCAGGTGAAGAAGTAGACCTGGAACAGCTGAGGCTGACTTTGATGGGAGGTCCTGGTCCATGCTCAGAAGACCAGAATGCAAATAGGAATTCTGCAAGTAAAGACCAGAATCAGTACAATTCATGCTGGGAAGAAGAACTGCATTAATGATTAGGCTCTAGATGATATGTGCTATGGCTTGGCAGAAAGCTTGTCTGTGGGGCCAGGGAGATGGCTCAGTAGAATAAGCACTTGCCTGGCAAGCACAAGGGCCTGAGTTCAATCTCCAGTTCTGCCAAAAAGAAAAAAAGAGTTTGTCTGCATTTTTCTCATGTCCAGAGATTTTGACTAAGACCTAGATTAAGAACAATGAACTATTAATCTTGTAGGAGAAATTTTAAGTCAGTCTAATGTTTAGCCAGATTTATATTGAGAATCAAGAACAAAAATCCTAGCAGAATGGTTTAAAATGTTATAAGTTTGCCCAGAAAGCAAGCTCCAGTAAAGTTGCAGACTGCAAAGATGGAACAGAAAAGAAATTGGTCACTGAAAAAATGAACAAGGAAAAGCCAAGTATTCCAAAGGAAAGCAACAGAAAAGACGTCCTGAAGACATCACAAGAATCTGTAAGACTCTAGCCCTGGAGCTCAAAGTTGAAAAGGTGAAATACTTTGTTTTGAAAAGACAGCCTCAGAGCACCATGTTCCAGAAGGGCAACACCTTAGATAATTTGTTCCTCAGGACTGGATTCAGTGTGTTCAGTGACCCAGACACTTGACCTCTCCAACCAAGAGATAAGGAAACCTGGCTGCTGTTCTAGGTGGCAGCAGACCTTGGCATTATCCATGTTGTGCTGATATTAGGTGCATCCAGCATGCAAGAGTTGTGGAGTCAGAAAGGTCTCTCCCTAAATTTCAGAAGGCCTGAGAGGCCTGGCCAGGTGCCCGAGAGGACAGTGTGCTAAGCTGTGAATATGAAGCTCAAGGTCAGTTGAGACCCCAGAACTTTGCATAAGTCAGGAGCATGGGCATCTGAGGAAAACTACAAGGAAGGAGCAGAGGGAATCTATGGGAGGTACAACCACTACAAATGCTGTATTCCCAGAGTCATTCAAGTCCTCATGGTTTGTCACAGACTGCCAGCAATGCTGGGCTTGGAACCATGAGACTCAATACTTTTGCTGCTGGATTTTGGACTTGGTTTGTTCCCATTCTTTTCTATACCCCTCACTGTGCCTTTGGAATGTCTACATTGTACCATAGGATGTTGCAAATGTTTAATTTCATTTTCATTTGTATAGGGGCTCATAGCTAACAGTTTGCCTTACAAATTTGCCTCAAATTTCAGAGACTTTGAACTTGCATGTTTCAGCAATACTGAAACTGTCCGGACTTTGGCAACTCTTGGACTAAATGCCTAAAGGGATGTGAATGAGTCATGGGGGGCTAGGAATGGAATGTTATGGCTTTTGTCTAAATGTCCCCACAAAGCCTCATGCAGTCGTAGGTGGGGCTTTTTCAGAGTTGGCTGAACCTAGAATGCATGATTTAATTCATGGTTTAATGCTAGAATTAAAGGTTAAGGCAAAATGCTAGGATTAAGGGTGTGGAATTACTTAATCAGTCCACTGATTGGTTTGGCAGAGTCATAGTCCCAGGGGCCTGGATACAGTACAAGGGACAGAAAGAGGCTTGTCTTGTCTTTTCTTTGCTTTGCTACCAATGACTGTTTTTCCTCTACAATTCCTATCTACCACACTACCCTGCCTTGGAGCCACCCATTTATGAACTAAAACCTCTATGAGGTGTAAGCTAAATAAATCTTTCCACCTTTAACTTTGGGTGTCAGGTACTTTGTCTCATCAACAAGAGAAAAGTAACTGTCATAGTCAGACTAAGCTTGTTTCTGTCATTTTCTCAATCGCTGAGGTGCTGTGTTGATTATTTTCTCTCCTTGTTAAGACAAATCCCCAACATCCAAAATTAAGGAAGCTAAGGTTTATTTAGCTCATGGTTTGTGGAAATTTTGGCTCATAATCAGCTGGCTCCAAGGTAAGGTGGCGTGACACAGGGGCAACATGTCAAGGCAGCAGAAGACTGAAAAAACAAGAGTGAAAGGGAAGCATAAGTAAGCCGTGCTTTACATTGTATGCAGGCTCTCCACCCCAGGATGGGTGCTTTATACTCACACTGTATCTGCCCTTCTTTTTCATAGGCTCAGGATGTCCACTTGGCTCCCTGCTGAGTCCCTTAGTTAAGCTTCTAAACTTCTCAAGTTGACACAATGTATCAACCATTTCAATCCACCCTTTGTCAACATACCAACCAGACACATTTCTTTAATCCAGTTTCCAGATACAAACACATGCTTATTCTTCTCATTTCATAATTTCAACATTACAACATAGGTTTAGCAGTTTTTAAGAACTATTATTAAGTCTATCAGTATTACACTACCTCAGAATCATAACATTCTGCCCCTGGCCCCAATGACCCATGCACATCCCTTTATGTGAAAGGCATTTATTCTAGCTCTAAGAGATGCCAAAGGCCTATCAGTTTCAGCATTGCTGAGAAGTTCAAGTCCCAAGTCTCTTCTGAATGTAAGGCAAACTCTTAGCTTCAAGGCCCTGTACAAATGAAAAGTTAGACATCTCCAATGGCACAAAATAAACATTTCCATTCCAAATGTTATAAACCGGGAGATATACACAAGTCCACAATCCAGCAAGGCAAACATCTGAGGCAACCTGTGGCAAGTTATCAGCTTCAACAGGCATGAGTGCCTCCACAGCTGTAGCATGTCTGGCAGTTGTAGCTCCTGGGGTTTCTTTCTTGGGCTGGTTTTGCTCCCTCCTTGCAGATTTAGATGATCTACCTTTGCCTTCACCCTAACGGCTTCATACAATGCCCTCTGAGGGGCACACTGCCTACCTTCCCAGGCCTTCTGAAATCAGGGTGGAAACCTTCTTAGTCCCCCAACTCTTGAATTCTACAGATGCACCAGTGCCACAGTGAGGATGCCAGTTTTGCTGCCAGCTGAAGAAGTAGCCAGGCTTTCCTCCCTACTGGCTGCAGGGGTCAAGTGCCCAGATTGAGGTGCACTCTGAATCCAAGTCTGAGGAACGAATTGCATATGCTGCCACCATTCTGGAACATGGTGCTTTGTGGCTTTTTTTCACTTTTGCAGTTTTGAGGCTGCCAAGAGTGGAGTCCTCTGCTTCTTGTGAGGCCCTCAGGCCATCTTCTCTATTCTTCTCTTCCTTCTCAGCAACAGAAATCTCCACTTCTCTGTCTTTGCAATCTGCAACTTCACTGGAGCTTCTGGCCAAACACAATATTTTAAATCATCTCGCTGGGCTCACTGCTCTTCATTCTCAACATAGATCTGGCTAAAAGATCTCCACAATGGCCATGCCACAGCCTCAACATTCAACTGTCTTGAAATGTCTTCTGCCAGATTAATGAGTCCACTACTCTTAATCTCAGTATGAGACAATCTATGGACACCAGCAAATTGCAGATAAACTTTCTGCCAAGCCATACACATCATCTAGAATTGAGCAGTCAATGCAGTCCTTCTCAGCAGAAACCTTGCAAGCCTGGTCTTTACCAATAGGACTTTTATCAGCTCACCAGTCTTCTGAGCTCTAACCAGAATCTCCCATATAGAACAGCCTATAGCATTCCAGTTCTACTCTGTCAGGCAACATCTCTGAATCTTTCCAAACTCTTCCCACAAGCCATTCCAAAAGTTTTTGTATGACATGGTTGGGTATAGCCACAGCAACAATTCCACTTCTCTGGTAACAAATTCTGTCTTAGTTATCTTTTCTCTCATTGCCAAGACAAAATACTCAATACCCAAAATTAAGGATGGAAAGGTTTATTTAGCTCACAGCCTGCAGTGGTTTCATTCTATAATCAGCCGGCTCCAAGGCAGGGTGGCATGGCACTGGGTAAAAACATCAAGGCAGCAGAAAAAAAACCAATAAGAACAAGGGTAGGGGGTTGAAGTAAGCTCCTTTTCCTTCCTTATATTGTTTGCAGGCTCTCCACCCTAGGGTGAGTCCTTTACACCCACACCATATCCTTTGCACAGGCTTAGGATGTTAACAAAGTGAGGCCCCCTACTGAGTCTCTTAGTTAAGCTTCTAACCCTCTCAAGTTGACACAATATATCAACCAGTACAACTTCCATTTCTGGGTTATTTTATTCTAAAACCCAAAAATGTCACCATTAAGAATGTGAACAATATACAGGGTGATGATTTTTCCTGTGCTTGGGACTGATTTATCTAGGAATCTACAAGTACACAACCATGAGTGGCTTCATTACTAGTCCAACTGATCGATATGGTTGTGCTGGTCTAGAGAGTTTCCATCCAAAGCAACACTTCCACCAATAGCAAGACAATGATTCTACTGAGATGGAAAACTGTACCCAGCCACTCTGCATTTCTGATTTTTCAAATCAACAGAAAAGAAGGGGATTACTATGCAAGCTGGGATGATTGATTTTAGTCATAAATGGAATTTGGACTGCCACTCCACAACAGTGACACAAAACAGTATGTCTACATGATGGGATATCCCACAAGGCCTCTCTTAGTATACTTCTCCTATGTACTATGATTAAAGTCAATGGAGAAACTTCAAGAACTCAGTTCAGGCACATGTATCTGCTAATGTCATAGGCACTTCAGTAAGGAAGGTTTGTATTACTTTACCAGGAAAAAGGCTAAGATCAGCTAAGTACTTGCTGAAGGCAAAAGAATGGAGACTGGGTAATAGAAGAAGGTAATTATACATGCCAACAATGATACGTGACCATAGCATAAACAAAGGTTGTAATAGGTATGAGTAAGTTTTTCTTACTTTATTAGGAATATGAATATACTACCCTTATATATGCATATGTGTTACATAGGTGAGAAAACATTTAAGTGATTTGTCTTAACAAACTAAGATATCTGTACTGTAACCACTCACTGGGATCCAACTCTGTTATTCAGAACCTGACTAGACAATGGAAACAATGCTGTAACAAGAATTTTATAAATTCCGTTCTGCAGAAACAGACTATACACTGGAAAATCTGGAACAGGGAGAATTGAAAAAGTTATCATATTATCAAAGATTTTAAGGTATAGGAGGACAGTCCATATCATGTTCTTTTTTTAATTGACCCACACTGACCTTGTGAAAACTGGATGCTTGTGACCGATGATGATAGAGTTACTGTAAACTGAACCGATGGCAGCCCTGATGGCAGCTGATTGGACAGATGTGGCACCGATGCAAGATTAGATTGACCTAGCTTATAATGTAACTACTGATCTAACAAACATTTTTTATATTTTTTAAAGAGAATTAGAAATGATGATCATAGAAAATTTGAAACAACACTGAATTTCACTAAACAAAATTGTATGAATTTGACAGTATTTGTTATATTGCATAGTGTTGTCTTCCAATTAGTTGTTTAGATTATCAGATTTATGCATGCAAAATTGGGAAAAAAAGCTGCAAGATATTAAGAAAGGAAAACAAAAAAACCCTATAAGCATTAACTGCTCCTTTCCATAGACCAGCAGACATTTTTAATTCTCATTAGTAGAAAAAATTTTTTAAAGTTTGTATTTCCATGGTGAAGGTAACAGTACACTAGCTCAATCTTTTCCCAAAACTCTGCTAGTTCTTCATGATAGTGTACTCTATATAGGACTTCGTCCATCTTAGCATTCTGCAGACCATCAAAGTAGTCAGCCGTACTGACGACTGTACTTGGTGAGTGGAAGGAGAAAGCATCCTCCATGAGTGCCGTCAAGCATTCTGTGAAGGCCTAGTTCATTATTTTTCAGTTCATCACAGATGTTATGGTTTAAGCCTGGTTGTCCTCCCAAAGCCTCATGTAAGTCAAGGGGCGGATGTAGCTCCAGAAGCGCACTTGTGGCTCGAGGGGTGCGGCCAGAGGACCAGGGCAGGGCTTGAGGGGTGGGGCCAGCGAGGCGCCAACTGTTAACTGGTGGAGCGTCCTTTCCTGGGCCTGCGGCCTCCCTGGGGTGTGGAGCCAGTCATCCGAGACCCAGTGGCTCCCCAGTGGGACAACAGACTTATACTTTTATAAACTTTCATAAAAATGAATTACTAGATAAATCAAATTTTTAAAACAAAGTGACTCTAAATGATTAAATTCAATAGATATAAAATTTCATTCAATAATCAAGAATAATATAACACAAGCAAAAAAAAAATACAAAACTGCATACATTGTTCAAAGTATGCAATAACCTATCAGTCTAAAAGTCATCATTATACTCAAAACTTTTTGTCTTTCATTTTTAACTAAACAAAAGTTATGAGTAAAATATTGATTTCCCCATATTAAATACCTTTAAGCACCTTAGCTATTTGCTTATAAAATTATCTAAACTGGACTAGATTGATGATCTGGCTCCCAAGGAATAATGTGCATTTCAACCATTTCTATGATTTATTTTAGTGACATAACAGAGTAGAGAAGCCAATCTAGATCATATAGAGACATGTACCCCAGGAATAAAAGAAAATTTAAAATTATTTCAAGCAAGCTCTGGATATTTGTTAATTTTTATCCAAAATGAAACAAGAGATGTTACATTCTCGTAATCATTCTTGTTTTTCCTTAGCTAATCTCAATACTTTCTCCTATAAAATTATAATAAAGCTTATTTTTTAATAAAAATCAATAAGTTCATGGTCTTAATCTTAACATCAGCCTCGCATATGCAAACATCATATTGTCTCACTATTATAAAAACCTGAAAGAGTAAATAAAACCTAAACAGTTCAGATTTTTAAAACAGATATCTTTTAAAAGAAAAAGAATCTTTTCAAAGGAAGGAAAAAATGGGATGAGGTCAAGGACAAAAGAATGTAGAGGAAGAAGATATATTTATGTACATATACAGGATAGCTTGGATAATTTATACTGCTGATTTTTGCTGGTCTACTGAAAGAAACAGTTAATATTTAACTGGGGGGGTGGGGCTGAGGAGATGGCTCAGCAGTCTAAGTGCCTACAGGGCAAGGATCCAGGTTCAATCCCTGGTACTGCACACCATGCCGGCCCCAGGCCAAGCTGGCAACCAAAACTTGGCGTAGTGGTGCACACTTGTAATCCCAGCCCTGGGGAGACTGAGACAGAAGGATCACTATGAATCCAAGCTGCATAGTCAGACCTTGTAGCAAATAAATAAATTTTTAAAAGAGAAAACAAAAAATAACTTTTTCTTCTTTTTGATTTCTTATAACTTTTTTTGTTTACCAATTTTGCATGCTTATATCTGATAATCTAAACTAACTGGAAGACTATATTATGCAACAAACTACTGTCAAATTAATATTTTGTTTAGTAAAATTCTGTATCATTCTAATATGCTTGTTTTTTTACTATTTTATATTCTCTTTTTTAAAATGTCACATGTCATAACATGTAACTAATATGCAGCTTACACAACATATACCTTGTGAACTAAATAACAGCTAAAGAATTTAATCTGGTTAAATAAGACAAATTCACCGATCATGCACTTAGACATCATGATGGTGTCATGTTACCATAAAATCCTTTTAAAGTCTTTTTTTTAAATTAGTACAACAAGGGGCCGGGGAAATGGCTTAGTGGAATAAGTGCTTCCCTGGCAAGCACAAGGGCATGAGTTCAACCCCCAGTTCTGCAAAAAAACAATCAAACAAATTATTAGTACAACAAATACAAGAAAAATTTCATAAAGATTCAGATTTCTGATACATAAGTGAAAACTGTAGGAATCCAGGGGCCTGAGACACACCAGCCCACTCTCTAAAACAAATGGCAAGTTCTTGCATCTTGTACTACCTACTACTAAGAGAAAAGCATGTATTTGAGATACAGGCTGTACTGAGATACAGGCTGTACTGAGATACAGGCTGTACTGAGATACAGGCTGTACTGCCTTGATCCATTATTGATGAGTTAGAATGCTTTCAACACAAACAGGTTCTGCAGTGTACCCTGGCTATAGGTGCAAATAGTCACGCCACTCAGGAGCCAAAAGTGGAACCCACAGTAGGTATAAGTATGTTTTATAAAGTCTTCTGCAAACACTAAGTGGAGAGACCTTTGACATACTATAGGGATCTAGTACAAACTGGTCCAGATAAAATCAAAGAACTATATACCCACCGATGTTCACTGTAATCTGAGTATGATCAGATCCACCAACTTATAACGTAAGTGGGCACAAAAGCAATTTATCCTACAGTGGGCACAGAATATTTTGGATTGATCCAGAGCAGAACTAGAAGACCCAATTGAGTGACTAAAAGAAACAATTGTTCTTCTTTCTCTACTGAAATTTCTGACACTGAATAGGTTCTCCCTCCTCCTACACCAAAACCCAATTACCTAACTCTCTGACACCAAGTGGTGTCCTGCCGCTCAGTGCAATTCTGACACTATCTATGGAGAGTTGACATCAGATGTCACAGGTGAAGGGCTCAGTCCCATCAGACTGTCTACTCTGGATGTCAAGCACACCTGTGGGATATCCAATCCAATTAGCTACAAAGAGAGGATTCCCCAGAACTTTTCCTCCAGTTAGATGATTTGCTATAGCAGCTCACAGAACCCAGGGAAACATGTTATCACAATTATTTTACTATAGATGATATAGTAAAAGCTACACAAGAATGATCAGATAAAGAATTACATGGGATAAGGAATGTGGGAAGAGATGGAGGGCTTCAGTGACCTCTCCAGGTATGACTCTTCTATTACTTTGATGGATTGATTGCTCAGATCTCTGTTCAAGGTTTTTATGGGACTTCCAGTGTGTAGATATGTTTGATTATATCATCAATCTATTGGTAAATACACCTAACTCTAAGTATCCTTTCTTCTCTAAAGGTCAGGGGGTCTGAACATAGTTTGGTCTGTCTAGCAGGCAACCCACCTCCTGAAGCTATCTAGGAGGATTTGCCCACCATTATTTTATTCATGTATTTTTAAAAAGCCTCTTATCACTCTGAAGATTTCAAGGGTCTTAAATATTCTATAACAGGAAGTCAGGAAAGTGACAAGATGTATCTTTCTAATGAGGTCACAATTGCATTAACAGATAGGCCACACTTCCATGTCTCCTACCCTTATTCAGTGATATCTGTCCCTCAGTTCACATGTATTATTGGAGGTTCATATCAACTATGACCAACTGGAGAAAAAGAAAGACCTGAGGCTGGTTTATAAAAGGTGCAATATGTTAGTATTAGGCAAAAATTGTAGTTAGATTAAAGCTCTACTTAAGAGTGACTAAAAGAAATTTTCCAGTGGTAAATATTTCCAGAGGGCACATAGAGAGCATTTTCCTTGGTCATTCACTACAGGTAGAGGGAAAAAAAATCTGACATATATATCTGAGTGGGAAATAGCTCAACTCTAAGGAGCCTGGAAAGAACAGGGCTGGAAGATGAGGAACAAGGTGGTCTGCTGCATGGGTATATAAACATAGCTATGGGCATAAAGCATACAGACTTCTATTTCTTCTCATATCCACCAGAGATAATTCGAAGAAACTCTCAATTACTGGACAGATTTGTCCTATGGAATGAGCCGCCCTAAGCCTTGGCCAACCTGGCATAGTGATCTGAGGAACAGAGTAACAGGGGCCAAAAGGGTGGAAGCCCCGGATAGGCTCCAATGCATAGACTCCCTCTTGCCATGACTTGTGGGCCAGTTCTCCTGATAGCTGCCTGGCATATTAGCAACACAGACCCACATGGAACCCTTAGGATGCAACAACTTCTCCAGAAGAGCAGCCATTCGCAGATATTCTGTTCTATCAGATCCCTTATATCCTAGAGGGGACATCAATTTGTCCTTACTAGAACTGATACTCTAGCTTCAAGTTTGCCTTCTGTCTCCATTCACTGTCTGCTTTCATAACAGAGGATGATAGTGTGGGTAATCTGTAAAGAGCGAATGATCCCTGTGTTTACAGTTCTGGGTTCTGAAAGAGCAAGAGCAGGGCACCAACATTACTCCATTAGTCCTTCTGCCTCTGTAGCTCTTCCCTTCTGACCTACTCACCTCTTAAAGGTCTTCTCTCTATATACTGCTACAATAGCATTTAAATTACAACATGAATTTTGGAAGGGTTATTCAAGAAAAAGCACCTTCCTTGCCTCTCCTCTTATCCAAGAGCTTATAGAATGCTCAATTTATCCACATGACATTACACACAACATTGCTTTGCAACAAAGATGTCAATTTATAGCAAAAGAGAACCAACTGGGACAAGACCACAACCAAAGGATAAATATGGTACTCCATCACCCAAAAATGGCAGATTTCATTATACTGGAAAGGCCTATTCAAGTGCCAGCCACGATGCCAGCTAAGGCTCAGTATCCTGTGAACTAAAGTATTGCTCTCCAAGATGCATGCACTAAGATAAAGGCCTATGTGTGCTGCTGGGACCCTAGTAGCAAGAATTTATGGAAACAAGAATCAAGGGATAAGGGCCAGGGATAGCTCAGCAGGCACAGCATCTGTCTGGCAAGTGCAAGGTCATGAGTTCAGTTCCCAATACCAAAAAAAAAAAAAAAAAAAAAAAAAAAAAAAAAAAAAAAGAAAGAAAGAAAAAGAAACAAGGGACAAAAATTGGAGTAGTTATCATAATTTTCTGTGTCCATGTGCTGAGTTTATCCTGCCCAAGCCTACCACATTACACCATGCCAGGTTAGAGGCCTGTTCCCAGTGGCAGAATATCTGTGTCAGGGAACTAAGTAAGGGTTCACTGAACTGCATGCTGTGACTATTATCTGAGTACTTTAGGTTCTCCAGTCCAGTGGACCAATGAGGAGGAAAGTACTAATTTAATGGCAGGAAAAATCCACTCTGACTTTCATGAGGAGTCAAGGTTACTGCTATACAAAAAGGGTAGGGAGGAGGAATAGGGGCAAGGAGGTACGCTGTGACGTGTTTAATGGAATGAGGAGAAGGAGCAGAAGGGCTTTTCTTCCTAAATTACTAAACTTTTCCCTGTGTATCTTGTCATTTACTTTGAGTAAGAGCCATGGAGTTAGCTTCTGTTGATGTAAAAATGTATACACCCTGCCACCCTTGAGGACTAATTTAAACTTGTCCTTAAGCATATATTTTCAAGTTGAGAAGAATAACACAAGGAAGCCAGATCCAAGTGCCAAGAAAAATTAATTATATAGTCATACTGGGCTAGTAGAGTTCCTACAGAAGAAATACATCCCTGAGGAGGACCAGGTAGGCAAGCGCCACCTACTGAGTGTGAGCTTATGGTTGACTTCACCAGTCCTCATCCACCTTAGATGGTAGAGGCAGAGGTCGGTAAGGGGCTGGCCTTGCAGATACACTGGGCTTTCAGTTGAGCCTGGATTTTTGCCTGCTGTGAAGCTCAGGGCACATTGTGTGTCATGCGAATGCTCACCAACAAGCATCCAGAGTTGTAAGACTCCAGCTAATTAGAGGGAGAGCTAATTTATCTTGGGATGGTGAACTCTTCCCCAAGCCACCTGAGCTCTTGCTGATGTGACCTGAGTAAAAGTGGCCATGGCAACATGGACAGAGATTATTCATGGGGTTGCCAACTTCACTTCCTCTTACCAAGGTTGATTTGCCTTTCACTGTTGCCAAGTACCTACCGTGCCAAAAGGAGAGATGAGCACTAAGTTGTGCATAGGACACCATCTCCCAGGGGCCCAGCCACCCACTAATGCTGGTTGATTATACTAACTCTTATCTATCATGGAGGGGGAAGGGAGGTTTCCTCACTGTGATAGACATGTATTCTGGGTTATGGATTTGCTGTCCTTGCTTGTAATGATTTTGCTAGCACCACTATCTGTAGGCTTAGAGAATGTCTTATTCACCATCATGGTATTCCTCACAACATTGCTTCTAATCAAGGAATTCATTTCTCAACAAAAGAAGTGTGGCAGTGGGTATAGAGTTGTAGAATTCTCTCTTATTATAGACCTCATCACCCAGACAAAACAGGCCTTAAAAAATGGTGGAATGAACCACTAATGTCTACATGGTGGTTCCAGTTGGGTGATATCCCTTTGAAATAATGGGGTTATGTCATATATAATACAGTGTGTACTTTAAGTCAAGGACCTGTATACAGTGCTACTTCTCCCATAGCCAGATCACATACATCTCCAAATCAAGGGGTGGAAGCAGAAGAGATGTCTCATCTACAAAAGTTTTGCTTCCCATCACTGCAATTTTTCAGCTCTGCTACTCTGGAGGCCTTGGTTCCCAAGGGAGAAAAGCTTCCACCAGAAAAAAAAAAAAAAAAAAAAAAACATGGCTCCACTGAATTAGGAACTGAGACTCCTCTATGGCTAGTCTGTGTTCTTATACCACTGATTCCACAGATAAGAAAACAGAATTACACTTCTCATTCAGGGTGATTGATCTCAAGAGCAAATATGGATCCAAGAGTGACTATGTCTGCACCTCAGGGGATTCTTGGGAGCATCTTACTGACCTCCATGCTTAATAGTAGAAGTTAATGGGAATTACAGTAACAAAAAACACACAGGAACTCGATGGTGTCAGCCCTCTTAGGAATGAAGCTTTGGGTCACGTCCAAAGAAATGTTTATCAGGTGATGTTCTGACTGAGGGTGATAAAATTACAAAATGGGGAACTTGGAAGAGAAATTTTGCACATTTATTCATTGTACGATGATTTATACCAGACAGGACTACAATAGTGTATATGTATTCTTCTTTTTGTATACAGATTATTTTATTTTCTGCCCCCTTTCTCTTATCATTATATAAATTGCTGCAAATTAACTTTGTAATTTATATTTTAGGGGCTAGGGATGCTAGGGATTGGATCTGGCCAAGGCCTCCCACAGAGCTACATTTCCCACCCCTCTTCTTTCCTCTTCCTCCTTCCTTCCTTCCCTTTCCACCCTCCTTCACTCTGTTTCAATTTCAAGACAAATTCTTGTTAGGTCAAAAAGTTCCCTAGGATGGGCTCAAACATGCAACCTTCCTTCCTCAGTCACCCATTGCAACATACACTTTGTGGAAAATGTATTCCTTAGAGAAGAGTTAGCCCAGCCTAATAATGGATAGTGTGGGTGACTCCCAGAACAGGTAAAGTATGTGGAAACTCTGTATGTCATTGTTTTGGAAAAAGGGAGAGAACATCCTTCCTTGCAAAAATGGTTGCATCTTGTTGATGAAAGAACAACTGTTCTTAAGGATGTTGGGAGTTCAAGTCTGTGAAGGAATGGATGGGTGCCAAGTATCCAAAGAGGTAACCAGTCAAAACAATTGTCTCTTCACTGTGAACCAATCTTTCTAAATTTTATTTCATGGCACTGGGGTTTCTGCTTTGCTACTGGGATTTCTGGTTTGGCTCCCTATCAATAGAGGATCTGTTCACTGAAACCACTGGAGGAAAACCACAGAGCTGAAAAGGGAATGCATGATTTGGTCCTTCCTGCCAAAGTCCTGTTTATTTCCTTTGTCAGAATCATTTGCTCATGGAAGACAAGATGGCTCATAGCAGTAGCTAAACATAGTTTGGAATTTTTGTAGTATAGCCTCACTATGCCCTGTCAGCTAACTAGAACCTCAGCTCAGTAGGTCTGAGTGCCATTATCCAGAGACACTAGTTCTAGCCAAGTAACTCCCCCTCAGGTTTAGCCTTCAGCTAGGTGAGTCCCCCCCCTCCCAGTTCTAAGGATGGTAGCTCCTTCCCTAAGTTGCTATGTCCATGCTATTCTCTCTTGTCTTTTTAGTGAGTTAACAATTCTTATTCAAGAGACAGAAGATACTTAAAATGTTCAAAATATATCTCTCTCTTGATTAGGCCATGACTAATGCACCACTCAAGATGTAAATAAATGTCCAAGGAGGCAGTTGGCAAAGGCCTTTGCCATGTCTTCACAACGCCCCCAGGTCTGATCCCAGCACACAGAGCCTCACACTTTATGCTCCTGCAACACCATCTCTGCTTGCACCTCACCACACACCTGTGATTGCTGCCTCTCTATCACCACACCTGTGATCTCTGCCTCTCTATCACCACACACCTGTGATCTCTGCCTCTCTATCACCACACACCTGTGATCTCTGCCTTTCTGCTATCACATCTTCTGAGAGTCACTACAACACTATCCTATGGGGGTGGAGGGAGAAGACAGCTAATAAAGATGGAATAAGAAACCCAGCATAGGCCAAGCATTGAATGAATCACCAAAATATAGGGTCTTGTTTTGTTTTATTTTGTTTTGTTTTTGAGACAGGATCTCACTAGAAAATTCAGACTGTTCTTAAACTCACTATATAGCCCAGGATGGCCTCAAACTCTCAATGATCCTCCTGCCTCAGCTTCCTGAGTGCTAGGATCACAGGTGTGTGCCACCAAGCCTAGCCAAGGATATGGCTCTATTCTGTTGACAGTAGGATGAATTTTAAACCGCAGAATTAGTTATATGGTAACAATGGCACTTCAGGAGCTATAGCTGGAAGCCATACTGGAATGTTCTCCCAGCCCAAAATTTCCCCTTGCTAATCTATTGTTCTTTTTTATTTATTTATTTATTATTATTATTTTCAATGTATTTGGCTGTTGCAGGGTCTCAGTATACAGCCTGGACCCATGGCGATCCTCCTGTTTTCAGCCTCCCCAGTGCTGGGGTTATAGGCCTGCACCACTATGCCCAGACTCTGGCTGGCTCAGCCCATGCTAGGGACAGGGCTGGCACGGCATATGGTACCGCGGATCCAACCACAGCCCCTGTGCTTGCCTGGACTTGCCTAAGCAGGCACTTCCGTCCACAGAACTATCTCACCAGCCCCCCCAACCTGTCATTCTTGGTAAAGAAACAGTGTCCGCAAAGCGATAAGCCCGTCTTTCCTCTCTTTAGCCTGTCAGTACCCTTTTAAGGGAAAACTCACACCCTTCTCCCACCCAGAGGAAACGCCCTCCACCTCCACCACCACTGCTGCCCTTGCCACCACTGCAGTTTTACAGGTTACCAGAAGTGGGTGGAGGGAAGTTTGCCATGGAAATGGAGACTGAGAAGTGAAAGAGACAAGACTGATGGGAAATGAAGGTTAAAGAGACAAACCAGTAAAAAATAAATTCCTAAGAAGAGAAATGGAGAGATGGGCCTTAGTGAGAACAGGATGTGCTAATAGGCGAACACCTGAATTCAATCAGTAACTACAGAACAAAGGAGAGAGGGAGAAAGCAAAGGCTGCTCAGAGCTTCTTCCTCCAGCAAAGAGCTACTCTCTGAAGGTAACTTGATACTGTGAATCTAACGGGAGGGAAGAAAAGATTGCTGGAATGAGCTTATCCTCAATCTACCTCATTTCACCATAAAAAGTGAAAGGTGAAACTTAAGAAAGGCTACCATTATGGAAAGAACAAGCTATCACCTAAAGATGCCCTTTTGCAAGGACCACAACAGAAGGAAGACCAACACTTAAGAAGGAAGACCACCCCTTCTTCACCCACATGATTCCAAACTTCTTATTCATTAAATGAGTATTTAAATTAGCCTGGCAAAGCTAGATGCTGGTTTCATAGCATTTAAGGAGCCAGGAAGTGTGCTTGCCCTCATTGGAGTTATAGTTCATAGACTAAGATGTGCACATCACAAAATGTCAAGTGCCTTAAGAGATAAAGCAGTGCAGGTTTGTAAAAAGTTGAGAAATATTTAGTAGAAGATCAGAATTGAAGCAATAAAGCTGTGTGAAAACACAGCACATGATCTGGATTTAGATTGGGAGGTAAAACTTGAAACAGCACTGAGAAGGAGGAAGACCACTGAAGGCACAGAAGGGGAAACAAAGACAAAGCACAGGAACGGGGGATCTGGGCATGGTGGACAAGACTGAGCGGGCGACCTGCATGAAGCATGATGTGACCAATCCAGGCCTCACTTCTCTCCCCCACCCCAGCCTCATCAATAGCTCCAGCTTACTTACACCTCCCCATCTCTGTCCCCAGTGAACCCTCAACCAAAATGGACAGATTTATGAGCAGCAATACTCCCTTCCTCAGATCAATGGCCAAAGATCAATAGCTATAATGCAGTAAATTAATCCATATTCATTAGAATTGAATTGAGCAAATGATATTATAAAATTTCCCCTAGAAATCTATGGAAGAGAATCAGAGAAAGTTGTTCCAATGTCGTTAGTATCTGCCCAGCCACAGGTTTAAGAAAATTAGGCAAGGAGAGCTGCTGTTCATTTTCAAAGACAGCTTAAAGCATTCTTCAGGGGAATAGCTATATTTACCACTTAGATGCAAGAGTGTGGAGATAGATGTTTTCCTCCCCGTGGATTTGTAGATCTGGGAAGGATAATTGACTAAATGAATTATGGGTCACCTCCAGTCCTAAGCATTCTGTCACTCTCAGATTCCTCCCTGACATCATGAGGAGGCACAAATAGGTTGGAGGATTATCAGCCATAATCACTAATTCAGAAAACAGCCTTAGCTCCTGAAGACTATTCTGCCACATAGCCCCACTCTGTCCCAAAAAGTCTCTGGCCTTTCTCACTGTCAACTCCTTAGTCTCCATCCATCATGCAGCTCACAAAATAAGAGTAGACACAGAGTCACAAGGGAGACTTGAGCTAATGCAGCTGTAACAAGTGGAGCAAACTCAGAGGAAAGACACAAGTAAGACTGGGTGAAAATTCATAGGACGCAAGCAGGGGGCCTGCATTCCAGCTCTGACTCCACCTCCTGCTAGCTGTGAGAAACTGACATAATCATTCCAAGCCCCATTCTCTTTTTCTATAAATAAAAACAATAATACAGTAATTCATACCTCAACAGAGTTGTTATGAAGATTAATTAACACAATGTACAGTGAAAGGACTCTACAAACAGCAGAATGCAATTTAATATTATTATATTGTCCTGAAGGCTCAAAGATGTTCTTCTGAGGCAGGTATCTTATTAATGCAATCTCTTGATAGGTTTCATAAGGTCCACACATGCCCTGAAATTGTATGCCAAATTGGGTGTCTACATCAAATGTACATTTTGAAAAGGAAGAGGACAAGTGGCTTTTAAAAGATAATCTAAGAGGTACATGAAGCTGTAGAGACTGAGAGCTAAGGACCCCTGAGATGAAGATGCAGAGACGTGGCCCCGTCTCTGTGCAGAGGCAGCTACTTGATCTGAGTGGGAGCTGCACCAGGACAGAGCACCAACGTCACAGAGGGAAGGTGAGATGTCTAGGTGGCAAGGCACAGCCACGGCAGGCCGACTTGTCTTGAGCTTGGACTGCTGTGATGGCTCCCGGCCTCGTGCCAGCCCTCCACCCAGGACCTCCACACAGCCAACTCCAGGAAGTTCTTCTCAGCTGCGTGGGACCAGTGCCTTGGAGCACAGCTACGAGGCCTACTCCTCGCACATGCGTGTGCTGGGGGAAGACAGACAGCCCTCCCTCTACCTTCCTCCTCTTATACCTTCTTCCCAATCTTTCATCTTTACAGCTAAAGAGATCAGAGATTCCCTGACAGCTTCTTACCTTCTCCAACTCCAGTTTCTTCCTTCTGGATATTCTGGGACATTCTTGTCTAGGGCATGTGGGGAGTGGGGATTCCTACAATGCATCTTTATATTACCTCATGTTCAGAATCCAGACCCTGAGACAGACTGGTACTCATCTAAGAGACCTGCCTGACATCTCTCTGTGATCTTGTGAATCTCCCAAGAGGGAAAAATGACCAACACCACACCTCAGTGAAGTCTTGGGTGGACAATTGTTGGGGTCTTCTGTTTTTATTTTTTCATGTCACTTTATTCTTCATGGATGCCATATGCAAATCCTAACAGCTTCCAAGAAATGTCTTTTCTGGCACCCTTAGAAAGTGAGTGTATGGTCTGAATGTTTCCCAAAATTCATGTTAAAACTTAATCCTCAGTGTAAGAGGGGGACCTTTAGGAGGCAACCTGTGAGCACAGAGTCCTCAGGGGAGGGGTTAGGACTCTTACAAAAGGGCTCTAGGAAGTGGTTTCACCCCCTTTTCTGTTCCTCCTGCTATGGTCATGCTCTCTGGAAGGTGCCCCAATAAGGTGCCATGTTGACAGCAGAGACTGGGTCCTTATCAGGTACTTAATTTAAAGCACTTTGATCTTGGACTTCTCAATCTCTAGAAATGTGAGAAATAAATTTCTGCTTCTCTAAGTTACCCAGTCTGTGGTATCTTGTTACAGCAACACAAACAGACTAACACAAGAGCTAAGGGGATGACCTGACATTGAAAGAAAGGAAAATGTTATCTTGTCCTCATCCCTGTCTCTGAAAAACCCTGTCTCTTTCCTTAAAAGAATTCCCTAAAAAGATACACACTCCCCTCATTAGAATAAGAACTTCCTCTAGGGTCCGATGCAAGTCCCATTAAGGTGCCACATGAAATAAAGCAATGGCTCTTCTCTCTAGGTTCAGCCCCTTCCTGCTCAGCTTTCTGCCATTGTCAGAGGCCCCATGAACTACTATGAATCTCTTTTCTTCATCTGGGATGTCTGTGTCTTTCGCTGGGGAGCTGCCAAGCATTTGGGGGAGGGAGTATGGGAAGAAGCAACCACAAAACTAAAAGGAATGCTTAAAGAGCCCAACAACCATTCACCGAGGACTTATTGAGCATCTGTCATGTTCCAGGAACTGTGGAAGACATGTGGGAAAACTGGGCTTCGCCTGGGCAGGCAGCTCCCACAACCCAGCTTCTGAGAACAGAGCAGCTACCCTGCAAATCCGCTCCACAACTTCTGTTTCTGTGAAACGTGTTTCAGTCTATCCAATGGGTAGCACAGAAATTTGTGTCAAGGGCTTACACCCTACTAAACTACAAACTCTTTATGGGAGAGGAAGGGCCACAAAAGTATTCTGCACTTATCTGTTGAATTAATACAAAGAGTTCGGCCCTGTCTGTTATTACCTCTTGAGGAGGGGGAGGGCATTGTTAAACAGGAAAGGAGTAGTGACTATGCACACCGCTCTTGGAGATTTCCCCTCTGTTGAGCACACACATCCATGCATAGCGTGCATATGCTTGCATGCACACCATACACATTCAGGAGAGACTCTCAGCTCCCTGCTGCTTGCTTGAAAATGCAGGCTTCAAGAGACAATTAAATATTGATATCTTTACATCTCAGTATTTTCTTTTCAAATCCAAACAGCCCCAACAGGAGCCATTTCTGATACTTACTTAACTCCTTAGAAACATCCTCGAGGGGTTTTATCCTTTTAAAATTAAACGGTTAAGAGCAGAGAAGATGCAACAGCCTAGGGATTTGGTGGGAACAGGCACCCTCCCCTGAAACAAGCTGATGAAAGCCCCCCCGTTTACTTTCTCAGACCTCACCCTGGACAGCCAACAGTAGCAGCCCAACCAAGCTCTTTCAGATCAGAAGTCCAGAGCACAGCTTCCCAGACTATACCCTCTCAATGGCCTGCAAAAGACAAAGGGACACTTTCTTGGCAGTTTTCCCCAACAGGCACTAGAGTGCCCTGCAATCACAGGCTTGGCAGGGTTACGCAAATTGCCTGTGCATAATGATGTCCTTATTGAATAGATTAACCCAGCAGGGGTCCAAGACTGGAGCAAGCAGGTGCCTATTTCTAGGCCCTCAGCCCTCTGTCCCAGCACCAAGAGTGGGGACAGCGCATTTGCAGCAGGCTGATAATTGGTCTTAACTACACTGCACCACAAACCTCCCCCTTCACACACATACACACACACACACACACACACACAAACCACAGTCACAGTCAGACCCAGCTGCCTGTCTTCTGGGATCTCTAAGGATGAGGTGAAGTAGACAGGGACCAAACCCCTTTCCAAGGAGTTGGTTTTGCTAAAAGTAAGTACATGGGGCATCAAAGCTGCCCCTTGGCCCCCAGTGTCCTGACATGCATGTTTGTGTTTTGTTCCTTGTCATGTGGGCAGGACACATTTCCTCATGTCCACCACGAGATCCAATTCAATAAGTACTCAGCAAATGCTTTGTGAATAGAATTGAACTCAAAAATTATGGAACTGGAAAGCATCTTAAAGCGACAGATACATTCTGATTGTGATTCACACACCATGGACTTTACACACCCTGCCACTGGGATTCTATGCAAGCTTCTCCTAAGCTCATTGACACTATAGGCAAATTATACCTTTGTGTGCTTTCTTGTGGGACAAGGGTCCGTGGCTGTTGCTAGTTTCTTCCAAACCATGTGCTGACAACTCCCAGTCTAATGGAAGTACAAACATGAAAAACAACACTCAACTCAGCGCAACCTACCCTGGGACAGAGATAAGTAAAGGACACACTGGAGACAGAGAGCTGGGTCCAGTCAGCAGAGAAAAGAGCCCTGAGATCTGGATCATTACCTCCCACAACATAGGAAATGATAAGGAAAATGAGCCTTGGAGAGGTTAGGCTGGTCTCTCAAGGTCACACGTCAGTACAGCCAGTGTTGAAACCTAGGTCTCAGATTCTAAGCTCAGAGCTGGCTTGCCTCCCCACCCTTCTCTGTCGCCTGGCCTGGAGACTCCTTGTGCTCTCCCAGGCATGGGGCCCCTGCCATGGCTGTCTGAATTTTGAATAGCCACGGAAGGGCTCGTTGGCCAGGGCTCTCTGTCCCTGGTGTGTACATCTTTGCATGCTTCAGTGGACTTTGCGGAGTCTATTTACCACATCTAAGACCAATTTCCTTCCCTTCAGTTGCTTTGAAGATAATTGAAGGTACTTGCATTGTCTGCCTGGGAATGTAAAAAGCCAGCTAATGCTGCAATCGATGCTTCCTGCTTAATGCTGTGCCTCCGCCCAAGCTGCCCTGAGCGTCAGCTAACTCGGCCTTCAATGATAGCTTCAGCAGATCTTCCTGGCCAGCTACTTTGTTAATCAGAAAGGGGCTGAGGGCTGTGGGGGCCCTGCAGATAATAGCAGGCAGATTGAGTCGTTAAGCCTGAATGAAATATTTAGTAGCACCATTTACAGGATCCAGGTGGGAGCGGTCCTCTCAGGGCTGCCTGGGGATGAAGTGGGGGAGGGTGGCTACTTTGAGCTCCCTAGCAGGGCACTGAGGAAGCTGTTTCAGCCTGCAGTGAAGCTCAATGCAGCCACATCACCCTGGCCTCAGAAAATGCCACAGAGAAGAGAAAGTTGAGGACCAGCCAGAACACAACCTTCTGGTTGGCATCATCCCCAGGGCAAGCTGGGCTGCTTCAAGAGAGCAGGATGCTGAGATCTGCAAAGCCTGCACCTGCACCTCCTAGAGGGGGTGAATCAGGAGCCCTCCCTCCACCAGCAGCACAGGGAAATACCCATTGGTCTCCATCTCTCCACACTTCCGCTGGGCCCCACGCTCTGCATCAGAAAATAGCTTATCCTGGAAATTTAACAAGGACTTGCAAGGCTGGCTAACGCTTGGGATGTGAAGATAAGGAATGGAAAAGATGGTATTCTTGTTTGTCTGCCTAACTACACTGAGAGCAAAGCATCCCAGTCCTGTATATTTTCTACCAGATCATACTAACATCCTTATTTTGTAAATCATGGAATCTCAGCATGAATGCAGGACTTGGCAGTCTCATGCTTGTTTAGCTTGTATTGTGCTCCTAGCCTACTACGAATAGGAAAATACCAGGCCTCCTAGGCTATGTATGCCCCATTCAATATTTGAAGGCTCTCCAAAGGATCTTATCCAAGTCAGACAATGTTTGAGTGCCTTCATGGATGCAGAATGCATTATCTCCCTTGATCGTCACTCTAACCAATCTGTGATAGAAATGTTTTCTTTTTATCAAGCCACAAGTACTTCCTTTCAGCTAATATTTATATGCTTGGCCCTTGCTCCTCTGTGCTCCTCCCCCATTACTGCCAAAGCTACTGTAGAGTCTTTCAGGTATCTGAAAACAGCTTCCGGGTTCCTTCTGACCTAGCAGCAAGACCAAAATGCAATTACTAATCTGAGGAACAAGGTGGACTTTGGCAGTGCTAAGCCTTTTGGATGTCAAGTAACTCCATCCTTTTCTAACTCTTCTCTATCACATGTATTTGATCCCTTTTCTATTTAACTCCAGGTCTAACACAGCATAGCCTTCACAAGACTCTTTCATAAAAGCAGGTTACAAGATTTCAGTTCTTGTCTGTGACAGACTGACTTCCATCAGACAAATTCTCCTGCTAATAAAAACTTTTCTTAAAAGAAACTTTTAAAAATCATCAGAGCTACAAAGCAGCTGGGACTCGTGAACCAAAATCCCAAAAAGAAGTAAAATGAACTGAGAAGCACCCTCTACTCATGACTGCCTTTCCCTGTCATATATTCACTGAGTCATATATAGAAGTTCAGAGGCTAGAGAACAGCGCAAATAGCAGCTGTGACCCTATGAAGCGGAGCAGAGCGGTTGACAACCACAGGAAACTGAGGAGACATAAATATGAGTTCAAAGCTAGCAAGGCAACCAGGATATAAGGGCCTGAAACCCTGGAGAGAGAAGAAGGTCAGAGAGATGAGCCCAATATTTAATGGTAATTTCTCTCAAGGCATTTGTGACCTAGAACCAATAGTTCAGGATGCAAGCAGCCTAACAAAAACGTGGCTTTAATAGTTCTAAGGAGAAAATAATTGGAGACGACCAAGGAGAAGATCTGGTAAAGCTTCCAGGCTTTCATTTGAAACCTATTAAATATTAAAGCCAAAGAGTAAAAGCAAGTACAGAATATACTAACCTTTACAGAGACTGGAGCCCAGCCTCAAATACAAGTGACCTTCTCCCATCCCACTTGACTAAGTAAATCTGCACAGGGAGGAAATAAATCATCCAAATATTACTAGGCCCAAGTCTGTTTGCCAGTATTAGGGAAACTAGCTTTGGTGGAAGAAAATCAAGTTTATGCAACGACCAGTACCTTGGAAGCGGGGAGAGCCATTATCTTCCCCCACCTCAAAACCAAATAATCTTTAAGAACTCAGTGTATCAGAGGGCTTCTAATGGAGATGTGGGACAGTGGGCATGACGGGAGAACTGCAAGCATCACCGAGGGCATGTGTCTCTAGCCAGACTATTATAATTAACATTCACTTCTGGAAGCTTCTTCTTATAACTTTCTTTACACCAACACATTACTTTTCTGCAAGTTCAAAATCACAGCAACTTGTCCTTCTCTGTTAGCTGATGCATTAAACTTAAAGGACTGTCCTACATTCTGATGTTGTCTAAAGATAGCCAAATGTGTCTTAGTTCTGTAAAGCTAAAGAAATATGATGTATCACTTGCCATCTTAAACATTTAGGTGTGCTTTTTTTCTTTAGAATTTAGGAGGATAAGCAAAGACAGAGGAAGCAAAAGTACAGTAACTGCCGAAGAAAACTACCAAACAGAAGTGACCACTATTACACAAAGACAAGAATTTCATATAACAATGTCTGGCATTCAAAAAATGGGATTAGGCATTCTAGGACATAGAATGAAGTGGCTAAGAACCAAATAAAAGAACAGATTAACAGATGAGCTAAATACTGATATCTTCAGAAGAGACTTTAAGATATCTATGATGAATATTTCCTAAGAAAATGTCAGAAAAAAACTTATCCTGGATTCTACAAGAACTAAAATATATCTGTAACTATGATATATAAAAACAAAAATCAATTAATTTAGGTCTGGCAAGAGATCAATCAGTACTAAAGCCAGGAAGAGGTTGGAATGATTGCTTTGACACTAAGAAGTAGGATACTATGAGAAAATTTTTAAAGGCAGAAATATAGAAAAGCGTATAACAGACACATGAAACACAACATGTGATGCAACGCAAGTATAATTGGAGTCTCAGAAGAAAAAGAGAACAAAAATGTGGCATAAACAATATTTGGAGAATGGTGGCTCAGAGTATTCTGAAACTGATGAAAGACACCAAGTCACACATTTTCCAGAGAACCCTAAACAGGATACATGTACATCTAATCATCTCATAGCAACTCCTTCAAATCCCAAACCAAGAATACTTAAAACAGCCAGAAGGGGAGAAAACACCCTATTTACAAGTGAATAGAAGTAAAAATGGATAACTTCTTAATAGAAATAAAAAAGTGGCAAGCATCCTCCATCTGTTGTACTATGTCGAAGATATACAATGTAATCTCATGGACAACTTCAGTATTAGCTTTGCATTATAGTGCTAAAACAAAGATTGGAGAAATGGAACCCTTTTTTTAGTAACTACAAGGGAAGAAAGAAGGACAAAAGATCACAGAACACACAGGGCACATTAAGCCCAAATAGTCAGTGATTATGTTGAAGGGTACAAATACTACATTCTTCTATTAGAAACAAAAACTATGAGACTACTGACAAATTCTTATTATCTTACACTAAACTGAAAACAAACATGGTTTCTGAATTCACATATTATTATGCTTACAGCAGTAGCTACCTTTGTTCTCAATGCCTAAACCTGTCTTTTACTGCCAGTATAAGGAGAATCAGATGGTGAGGATTCTACATGTAAAAGGGGGGTTCTTACTCCCCCACGGAAGGAAGACCCCAAAATTATGGACCCAGATGTTTATATAGGATGTGCTATGCCTTCTTCCCCTTCTGAGAGAGGAAAAGGAACTTTACCTTTCTAAAGCAAATAGATTTTTCTCAGGGAAGAGAGAAAAGAAAGTCCTTACTTGGAAATGCACTCATTTAGCTTTGGGCAAGGTAAGTTTACTCATCCTTTGAATAAGAGCAGATGGCTGTGTTAGAAAGAAGAAAAGTAGCTCAGGCTATTATCCATGGTCTGTGTGGAGCAAATGCATCTCAGGTAAAGAGACTTCCTCCATTACTTACAGTATACTTGTTTCCTTTCCTTGAAAAGCTCTACCCATGCAGAAATAGGAAAACATTTGTATTGTTTTCCAACAACTGTAATTTAAAAAAAACTTTGTGCCATTTACAAGCGATGCATTTTAGCACAAAGGATAAAAGAAAAAGTCTAGAAAAAAGATATGCTATGTGAATCCTATACTTATATCAATCAAAATTTCCTTAAGTCAAGAATTCCCAAAGATAAAGAAAGATATTTTATAACTATAAAAGGATCAAACCACTAAGAACATACAAAAATTTTAAATTTACATGCAACTCATAATAAAATCACCTCAAAATGTAAACAGCAAAAGTTAAAGCTTGGAGACACAAATAATTCAACATTTTTTCAGCACCTAGTAGAATCATTAAAAAAATACAAGATTTAAAAAATATGCTCAAGAAAACTAGGCTAATTAAAATACATAACATATCATACCTGATAGCCACATGGAGCCAAGGTATACAGCAACTGGTGCTGAATTGCCTTTCCACCAAAAACAACTAGAAAATTTAAGAAAATTCTATATTCTAAGTTGTGATGGTTCTCAAGATTCTGGCTATTAGGCAACAAAACCCAATGATTCCCAAAAGGTACAGAGAAGGTGAGTTGCCTCCACTTCATTGCCTGAGTAAATTCCTACACTGTGATGAGAATAGTACAAATTGAGGTACAGTTCCATGGTCTTCTTGAATTTAAAAAAAGGCTTAAGAGCCTGGGAGGTTAAGAAGTCACTCATTCTACAGATCACTACTGTCCTCATTTTGTTTTCAGAGGTTTTTTTTAAAAGTCTGTGCTTCATTATGATAATTTCATTCATAATTAAGATCTCAAAAATTGTACTTTTTATCAATGGAAAGTCAATGTGGGTATATCAGTCATGACTCTACTTACACACAATATAGTTCAATATTCCCTCTAGTTCATTGAACATATGGTGTGCCTTTATAACAACTGCTTTCATGACCTTTCCTACTAATTCTATCAACTGAACTAGTTTTGATTGGTTGATTTTTTGTCCTCATTATGGGTATAATTTTGTTGTTCCTTTACATGTTGGATGATTTTTTATGTGATACCAAGCATTCTAAATTTTATTCTGGTGGGTGATCTGTGTTTTTATATTTATATAAATATTCTTCAGCTTTGTTCTGGAATGACATGTTTGGGAACATGCTCACCTTTCATTTAAGTCTTGTTATTTAGGACTAAAGAAGCATTCAGCATACTATTCATTTTCTCCAGTAATGAAGCAAAACTCTGCAGGGTTCTCTGCTGATGTTCAATGAATTGTGATTTCCACTCTGGATAGTAGGAATAGGCACTACTCTCAATTGTGTGGAATGAACCCTCTAAACTTTTCAGGTGTTATCTTTCTGTTTTCAGAGATCTTCCTCAAATGAGTAGTCTCAGAAATACTCAGATGAATATTTACAGTGGAACCTTTATGAATTTTAGAGCTTACTTGCTCACTTGCCCTCGTGCACCCCCCTCTCTCTCTCTTCTGTCATTCTCCCTCCCCCCTAAGTTAGATACAGGATCTTAAATATGTATGCGTAAATTTAAGAAATCACAAAAATGACAAAATGAAGGTATAGCTAACATCATTCAAAACAATAAAATGGAATTATAAAAAATAACCAGTTGAAATAACAGCTGACATATTTAAAAGGCCAATAAGACAATATATAGATAGACAATACATCATGACTAGCAATGCAAGTTGACTCAATATTCAAAAGTCAATATAATTCACCATTCAGACCAAAAAAGATAAAACACATATTCATTTCATAGCTAGCAAAAAAAAATTTGACAAAATTTAAGCCCATTCCTTATTTAGAATATCTCAGAAAACTAAGCAAGAGAAGTTCTTAATCCTCATAAAATGCCATCTACAAAAGCCTATAGCACATACCTCACTTAAAAAATAACTCAGGTACAGATGGTTTCACCAGTGAATTCTACAATGCATTTAAAAAACAAATAATGTGAGCCCTATACTAACTCTTCCAGAGAACAGAAAAAGAAGTTTCATTTCTCAACTTATTTATGAAGCCAATAAAATCTTGGCTATAAAATCTGATAAGGATGTTACAACAAGAAAAATCTACCCATCAATCTTGCTCATGAACATAGATGCAAAACTTCCAAACAAAATATTAGCAAATTGAATCTGTCAACATGTAAGATGCATCACAACAAACTTAGGCTTAGTCTAGAAAAGCAAATATTACAATTTGAAAATCTATTGATATAGTTGCTTATAACTCAACAATTAACAGGCTAAATACAGGAGTAAAATTCCATAATCAACTCAATAGATGAATAAAAATCATTTGATAAAGTTTAATGTTCATTCATATTTAAAATTGATTCCTAGTATATTAGTTATAGAAATGGTCTTAATTTTATAAAGGATAACTAAAACTACCTGCCACAAGCATCATTCTTAGTAATAAAGATTGAAAGACTTGTCCTTGATATCAAGAATAAAAAACAATCTCACCTTACCTATTAGCATTGTATGATAAGCCTTGTACGGTGCAACAACAGGAGGAGAAAGAAAGAGGATGTGGTGATTGAAAATGAAATCGTCACTTCGTAAAAGATACCACTGTAGGGCTGAGGATATAGCTCAGTGGTTTAAGCACCTGCCTAGCAAGCACAGGGTCCTGAGTTTGATCCTCAGTACCAAAAAAAAAAGAACCAAAACAAAAAAGATGTCATTGTCCATTTGAAAATCCAAAAGAATATGCACATACATTGAATCTTTTAGAAGTTAATGTAAGTCAAGGAAGGTCATAACTTGATAAGTAAAAATTAATTCCATTTCTATACACAATAAATAGAAAATATTTTAAAGGTCCCATTTTAATATCATCAAGACATCAAATACCAAAAATTAAATCCAATAAAAGTTGGGCAAGACCTCTACACAAAAATTTATACACTTTATGAAGACAAAGACTGAAATAGGAAGGGTTATTTATGTAGGGTGGATAGAATCAGTATTGTAAGGTGCCAGCCTTTCTAAATTACATGAAGTTCAATGTCTTCCTAATCAAAACCACAACACACTTTCCATTTTATAGAGCTCACAAACTCATTCTGGAAATTATATGAAAATGCAAACCATTAAAATATTCAAGACATTCTTAAAGAGTAACATCTGAGAAACTTAAATTACTAGATATTAAGATACATTACAATGCTCTAAAATTAAGATACTTAAGGAATTGGCACATCATTGGCTGGTACACAACTACAGTCATGGGTCTGGGCAGTCTTTTAAATACATAGACCTCGATCCATTGGGGAAAAATTAATTTTGAACCTCATCACACACAAATAAATTTCTGGGCTCAGAATATAGCTCAGTGGCATAAGTTCCTGCCTGGCAAGCACAAGGTCTTGAGTTCAATCCCTGGTACCACAAAACAAATAATTAAATAAATAAAATTAATTTTAGATGTGTTACAACCAAAAAGTGAAAAGTAAAACAACAAAGCTTCTGGAACACAGGAATATATAATAATGATTTTGAATAGGTATGTATTTCTTAATGATGGTTTAATTTGACTACCACCCTTAATCTCAGTCTCCTGGAAAGCCTCAAGACATGAGCAAAATATCCAAATTTTCAGCATAAAACACAGAGTCTAGAATCGTACTGCTAATGATTCAACTGAAAACTCCTGAGTCTAATCTTTACAAACTGTATTTCTATTAGTATGCTGGTCTTCTGAGCTCTTAACAGAACCTCCCATCAAGCTGAGTTTATAGTATTGCATAGCTTCTTTAGCAATATCTCCAAAACTTTCCAAACTCCTCTCATGAACCAGTCCCAAAGGCTTTCAAACCACATGGTCATGTAACAGTCACAATTTCCCCATTTCTGGTACCAAATCCTGTCCAACTCATGTTCTCATTGCTCAGACAAAAGACCCAATACCTGCAACTTAAAGGAGGTGAAGTTTATTTTGAATCACATTTTTAGTCCATGTTCAGCTTGCTCCAGAGAAGGAACAGCATGGTAGAAGGGCCTACTGGAAGAAACCTCCTCATGGTATGGTGACTGGGAGGAAAACAATGAAGGCAGGAGATAGGCAGAGATATATACACTTCCAGGTTACATCTCATGACCCACCTCCTTGGACCAGGCTCTACCTCCTAATGGCACATCAGCTATGAACCCATCAGTGGTCCAATTCATCAATAAGTATAGCCTGCAGATGAACCAATTACCTTCCAAACACACAAGACTTAGGGGAGACATTCCTGACTCAAAGCATAAGAGACGTTGAGCAAATGGAGTTCTTACATATTACCAGTACAAACATGAGTTGGTAAAAACATGTCTATTATAACTTAGGAAATATGCTATGGAAAATTATGTAGAAACATGCACATGTGTACCAAAAGACATTCCTAATAATACTCTGTATGGGTGGAGATGGCAGTCCATGAGGAGTAGAATGAATAAAGTATAATATAGCTATACAATGGAATTCTAAACTAATGAACCAGTGCTATGAAACACAACATGAATATGCCTTACAAATATAATACACTGCAAAGGAAGTCATGTGGAGAAGAGCATATATCGTGTAACTCTACATAGAATACAAAAGAAGGCAACCCTATAGTGGTGGAAATGAGGATAATAGTTATGTTTGGTGGGGGTTAATGATTAAGAAATGTATGAGAGGGGCCGGGGAAATGGCTCAGGAATAAGCGTTTTCCTGGCAAGCACAAGGACCTGAGTTCAAGTCCCAGTTCTGAGCTCTTAACAGAACCTCCCATCAAGCTAAGTTTACAGTATTGCATAGCTTCTTTAGCAATATTTCCAAAAAGAAG
>PVKA01007160.1:0-79210 GCA_004027165.1 Ctenomys sociabilis | reverse complement strand
CTGCTGTATCTGTTAGTTCATTCATTGCAGCTGAGCTAGTGTCCTCTGCCCTTCCTGATGGACTCGAGGTCTGGGATTGCATTTTTCCCCTTCTCTTTGTCATTTTGTATAGCACTGATCTTTGACCTTTGGTGTGGAGCTTTGGTGCAGCTATAACCTTAGCTTGTTTTGAGATTCGGGTGCCAGTCTATTAAGTTTGAGATTTTCGATGTATGCCTATCCTGGGTCTAGCTGTTGTGTTCAGTTCCTTTTTTGCTGCAGCTCCTTTGGTTCCCCTCTGTTGGTTCCCGGGGTCAGCCCTCCTGTGTCAGGCAGGGCGTTCCCCAGGTGGGTGGGCCTGGGCTTTGGTGGGTCTTCTGGGCTCACAAAAGTATAGTGGATGATCTTATTCACTGAGTAGCGTGTACTGAGCTGGCCAGCTTGTGCTGGGTCCGGGTCTACAGGCTGTAACCCGAGAAGGCTGGGAAAGGTCCCTCTGGTGCAGTGGGCCTGGAGCCCTCACTCACAGGCCAGGCTGTGCTGGTTTTCGGTCCGTAGCGTGGAACCGTGGATTGCTGAGAAATGTCCCTCCGGTGTGGCAGGCTTGGAGTTCTCACTCCAGGCCGACCTGCACTGGGTCTGGGGCTGTGGGGTGGGACCGGTAATAACCTGGAAATGTTTCTCTGGCACAATGTGCCTGGATCTGTCACCGGGCCATGGGGGGTGACGGGCAGCTTAATCCCTGGGAAATATGTCTCAGGCATGACGTGCCTGAGGTTCTACACTCACTGACCTTTGATGCCCCGAGAATCGGGGAAATTCCCACTCAATCAGTGGGCTTTAGGTCAGGGGATCCGGGGACGTGTTGGTGAGTGGGTCCTGAGGTTTCAGGCTAGTCACTGTCTTGGGGGGGTTTGAGGACAGGGATCCGTGTAGCGCGCGTGGGAAGAAGCCAAAGGCTCTCCCTCAGACTCACCACACTCTCACTGATCTGGGAAGCCTGGTGAGTCCTGTAAATTCGCTCTCGCTGGGAGAGCGTGTTGCGGGATCCACGAGGCCGCTGGAGTCAGCCACTGTCTCAGGCTGGTCTCTGGCTGGGCGGCCGTGGGCGGGATGGAGCAGGATGGCGGAGTCGGCCGCGCTGTCTCTGGCTGGTCTCTGGGGCTCTTTTTGTTTAGTTTTGTCAGACATGGGTGTTCCATTTCCATTCAATGTTTTAGGTATGTAAATTTATCAAAATAATCCAATATACTCCAGTGGTCCTTAATGCAAGTGGGTTATCAGCAGAACTGGCAATGTCAGAAGTTGTTGACTTGAGCCTTTTACAGATTATCCCATTAAAAGTTAGAGAAAAAAAAGGGCTTACAAGGATAGTCAGTATTTTAGCCCTAGCCCTTCAAAGTCAGTGAGGACTCAGGACATGAGAACCTGTACTGTAACATCCTGTAACTCAGTGTTGTCCCAAATTTTCTGTTCAAGGAGATTATAGGACCACAGAGGAAAATGATCAGTGGTGTAGAGTGGGCCTAAGGAGAGTCATCTCAAGAGAAAACATCTGGGGTTTTCACAGACAGCAAATTGGTCAAGCAATGGCCATGACTCATATAGATGGGGGACACTGACAGAAGATCTCCAAACTGCTGTACATGGTTTCAGGGTAAATCCTGAGGGGGTTTGACTGACCTCATCAGATACAAAGTTACTTTTTTTGTTATATAGGTCGTGTTTTATTTTGGTCTTAACCATCTAGGAAAAAAGTATAAACACAAGGCATAAAAAGTTGAGGTTTTCTCTATTTATTAATAAAACTAATTTTTAATTTTTTTCCTAATGACTTTGTCTGTTTAAAATTTTTTAACATATGATTTAAAATTTCTTTGTCTAGCATTTGCATCATTTTGATATTGGCATTTGGTCATTTTTTCATTCAAATTGTGTTTTCTTAGTTCTTTATATGACAAAAATTTTGGGTTATATTCTCTATATTTTAAGAACAATGTTATGGCACCCTGTTTCTTATTTGGATCTTCTATTTTTGCTGGAAGTTGGCAAATTTAGGTTCAGAATACGCAAATCCCTGCTTACTTTTGTGGATTGTGGCTCAGATATCAAGCTAGGCATCACAATGCTAATTTGATGCTTCCACTCCCATACAACCAATAGGTATCTGAAACTTGGGCAGTGTTTCTCACAAGAATTCATTCTCAAATTGATTCTTGTTGATTGTATACATTGGTCTCTTGAGAAGCTGCCTGGAACTTCATAAAGAGTTGTAAGAATCTTCTTTATCTTTCTCTTCTCTATAACCACTCACATCCAACATATACTCTTCAGCTTCTGGCTTCTGCTAGATATTTACCAAATTCAGGACAGAAATGATTGACAGGTCTCTACCCTTGCTCTCAAAGCAGATTTTCTTATGGCAGTTAATAAGGAGAACACTTTAAACTCTGAAGAGAGTGAGAGAGAGAACTACAGAGAGAGAGAGAGAGAGAGAGAGAGAGAGAGAGAGAGAGAGAGAGAGAGAATTCAGAGTAATAGGTGCCAGATATATAATTTTTATGCTTGCTAATGAAGTGACCTAGATGGATGAAAACAAGCTCAATTGGGATCCATCTATCTCTTACAGGGAGAAAGTTTGGTTAGCTTAGTAAGCAGGGCTGCTTCGTGACAGAGGGATAGATGAACTTTGCTTCTAAATATTTTATATACTGCTTGCTTAATGTTGATTAGACATAGGCAATGATGGAGATTTAGGAATTCCTGTTGTACATATTGAAGGCTCCAAAGCATAATATATGATTTTCTGAAATGTCTATAGGAAAAGATTACACAAATGAAATGATAAAACTGATTTGAGATAAGATTTGGAGTGTGATAAAGGTTAGAAAAAATTCCAAGATGACTCAGAACTTTTTAGTGCTTTTAGCTTAGGCAAGTGTGTAGATAATAATGTCATTATCTGAAATAAGGAAAACTGGAATGAAACCAGGATTGCAAGGTGAGAAAGATTTTGGTTTTGGGTATGTTAAAATGAAAGTGCTTATTATATTTCCAATGATAAAGTGGACAGGTTAATGCATCACATTATACAACTCTAAATACAGTAAAAACTGCTGAATGGTACACATAAATGAGTTTACTTTATAGTACATGGAATATGTCTCAATGAAACTGTGAAAATTAGAATGAGAGCCAGGGGACATAGCTCAGTGGCATAAACACCTGTCTGAAAAGTGCAAGATCCTGATTTCTATTCCTGGTAAAGAGAGAGAGAAAGAGAGAGAGAGAGAGAGAGAGAGAGAGAGAGAGAGACAGAGAGAGAGAGACAGAGAGAGACAGAGAGAGACAGAGAGAGAGACAGAGAGAGAGACAGAGAGAGAGACAGAGAGAGAGACAGAGAGAGAGACAGAGAGAGAGACAGAGAGAGAATGGTAAAAAAGAGAGAATGAGGCTGCTACAACAGTGAGAAGTTCAGTGGGCTTGGGTTCTCCTTACTCTTTTCCTCTGAACCCACATCAGTAAGTCAAAAATAGCCTCAGAAATTCAGCTGAAACTCTAGTTTCTAGGAAGTAAAGAGAAAAAGCATTACTCTGTCCCTCTTCTACTGGGAAGGTATGACTGGAGAAGGGAAGACATTAAGAGAATCAACTTTTCCTATCAGCACAATCCAAGCCTGACGTTTGATTGGGGAAGGAGTCACCATATGGGCTCATTTCTCATGGAAATGCACAACAGACTCCCTCACTCAGTTAGTTGGAGTGAATCTCAGTACAGTGCAGTCAATCTAATATTGGAAGATAGAGCGGGGCTTAGGAAACCTAACCGAGTCTGCTCATCAACTAAGCTGAACTTTCTTCTTCTCTTGTATAATAATACTAAGTCTTGGTTGCTGCTCTTTCAAATCACAGCAAGGTATATACAACATCACATATCCAGGATGAAACCACGGTCCACATAAAAATGTGTACTTAAATATAAGTTAATAGTAACCCCAAAGTGGAAATAATTCAATGTTCATCAATTAATTAATGGAAAAATAAAATGTGGCATATACATACAATGTAATATTGACAGAAAGAATGGGATGAAGAAAATGTTGATGCTTATTATAACATGGATGAGTCATGAAAGCATGTTAAACAAAAGAAGCCATCTCAGAAGACTAAATACTTACAATCCCATTCATAGGCTGTGTCCAGAGTATGTCAATCTCTACAGAGAAAAAGTAGACCAGTGGTGGCACAGAGTGGGAGCGGTTGGTGAGGAGGGGTTGGGGGGAACGAGACTGACTGCTAATGGATAATGGCTTTCATTTTAGAATGATAGAAATCTAGAATTTCCCCAGCGTGCCTTGCCAGTTCTGCCCCCGGGGCACGCTGAGACATTGATTAAGGCTGGGTATGGTGGTGCATATCTGTAATCCCAGAGCTTGGGAGGCTGAGAACAGGAGAATCTCTACAACTCTGATCTGTGTAGTGAGACCCTGAACTAAATACATTTAAAAAAGTCTAAAATTGACTGTGTACAACTCTAAATATAATAAAAACTATTGAAGGGCACACAGAAATGAATTAATTTTAAGATATGTGGATTATGTCTCAAAACTGTTAAAAGAAGAGGGAATGAGGAAAGGAGAGAGAGAGAAGGGAGACAGATGAACAAATGTTAAAAAAAAGAGAAGAAGGTAAGAAGAGACATTGCAGGTCTAAACTAATCAAGGCTCACAGAAGCATCTTTATAGAACTAATTAAAACATTTATGAACAGTGAGGAACAGAACACACATAACTGAGTATGCATATTCTCATTAGTTGAAATTCCAAAGCGAAGTAACTAAGATGACTATAAAAAAAGAATTTTTTTTCCTTTTGGTAATCCACCTGGAAGGATAATACATCTTGAACAGATGTCAAGTTATTTAGAATATTTTATTCAATATCCTTGAATATTCATATTCATAGTTTTCATTGAAAAAGCATTAAGACATTTGAACATTCCCCAGTCTCTACTGGGCATATTATGCAACATATGAAAATACCTTTATTTTTTAAACTATGAAATAATTTTTAATTCCAAAATACATCTGGCTCCAAAGATTTCAGATAAAGATTTTGGGCCAATAATAAACTGGAGGAAACCATTATGTAAATAAAAAAGAAAGAAGATTAAAATAATTGGAGAAACTAACAAAATGGGAAAAAGAAAGATCTAGCATAAGTATAATTGATATGTGAAATATGAACACAGGAAATGGAAATATATTCACAGACTTAATATAGGAAAGAATTTCCTGAAGCAAAAGAAAAATTGTTGAAAACTCACATTTTAATATAGGAAAATTTCATGAGAATTTTTAGTATCAAAAGTGATATGCAATATACAGATAAAGAGTCATTTAAGCAACCAAGCAAAAAAAGTAATTGAATTAGAAAGGGGGAGAGAATGAAATTGTCCTCTTACTTTTTTCACAGAAATATTTAATGACATAAAATATAGTAGCATTTTGAAAGTTCTAACAGAAGCATAATAGATTCCCAAAACATACACCATAGCCAGGCAGTTGACTAATAATTCAGCACACTGATTTTCTCCAGTATTAGTTAAAGCACAGAATGCAACACTAATGATAACTTTAAATATTGCTTGATTATCCCATAAATTAGCAGCTTATAATTAGTAAAATCTTAAGCAGAGAGAAATTAGATTAAAAGGAATTGTGGTGAGCAACGAATCCTTTAAAGGATATTCTGCTCACTTAGAGAATTTAACGAAGGCTGTATTTAATAGTGTCTTCATCCTCCTGACAGTAGATGGCCTTAGGACACCTGAATTCCAGTGCCATATGGCCATCTTTCACACTATTATTGTGTATTGTTTTAGTTTTAGCTTTCAGAAGCCCCTTGGGGCTGGGGAGATGGCTCAGTAGAATAAGCACTTCCCCAGCAAGTGCAAGTACCTGAGTTCAATCCACGGTTCTGCAAAAAAAAAAAAAAAAAAAAAAAAGTAGCCCTTCATTTTTCTTTCATGGTCAATCTTAGTGATTTTTGACAAAAAAAAAGTTGCTGATCACTGCTTATTGGGTCCCATGAACTAGATGCCTTGCTTCTGTGATAATTATTGATACTTATTTTAGTGAGGAAAGTAAACTTGAGTTTTCCATTTGGAAAGATGTGTGTTTTGCTTTTAATTTCGAATACTAATTTCAGTGGGCCGAATGTTTCCACTACTGTTCCCTCAGCACTTTTAAAATATTATTTTGTTACCAGTTTAGTGGTATTTTTGAGAAGGCTGTTGTCATATTTCTTGTGTTCACTTGCTGATTTTCTTCTCCGATTGTTTTAAGGTCCTCTGCTTCAAGATAGTTCTTCTGGGTAGTGAATCTTCCCCTTAATCTTCTGCCTTCACTTTCCCTCTCAACCTTCTCCTCTTCTCATTCTTCTACGTTGCTTCCATTCCTTGCTTTTCCACATTTAGTTCACTTTTCTTTCTCATGTATTCTTATAGATGAACTTTAGAGTAATTATCCTATTGACAAACCTGAAAATTTGAATTTGCTTGGAATTTTACTAATTAACAAATTGATGTTTTGTTATGTTTAGCACTCCCACTCAGGAACATGCTACTTGTATTCATTTGAAAATGTCTCCCTGCAATTGTTTATTCATGTATCAAATAATCTTGAACAGTTTTTGTTAAATGAATTTATGTTCATCACATTTCTGTTCATATTTATTTATTTATCTGTATTTTAGGGAAGGGTCTACAGGGTGATCAGGGTCTCACTGCTAGATTGGACTCATAGTGATCCTCCTGTTTGCAGCTTCCCAGGAGCTGGGATTACAGGCATGCGTCACCACGCCCAGTCTCAATTGCTGCCTCAGTGCACTCTGGGAGCAGGACTGGCACGTCAGACCTGGGGATCGGACACCTAACGCCTGTGCCTGCTTGTAGGCACTTTAATCCACTGAGCCAGCTCTTTCAACCATACATTCTTTTACTTGTTTGCTATTAAATTAAAGAAACCTACTTATTTTTGACTTTTTTTTATTGAAGTTGGTCAGATTGTATATAGTTTATAGCAAATGCTATTAAAGTTTAAACAGAATCCTTAGATATTAAAAAATACTAAAATCTATTTTTAAAGTTTTATTTCATTAGAAGAAAGTTTTAATTTGTCAAATAAAAACTCAATGTTCAAAAGTACATCTTATTATCACATAGGCAGGAAAACTTACAATTAAATATGATCAAGAAAAATGGTTTACTATGTTTAATTTTCCTATTAAACAAATAGCTAAATTTCACTGCAGAAATTTCTAGTTGTAAAGGCTAACTCAAACTTAAATAAATTAATAATTATATAGGATGACTGGGCATACTAAAATTAGTAGATTGGAATGATTTGCATCAAAAAAGTACTTATACATACTGAGAAATTCCAAGGCAGAGTAGTAGAATAGTAGAATCAGTTTTTGAGATATTATTGAATATACACAACTTTTCTCCCTAGGGTTTATTTGAAATACACCTTAGAAATTAATTATATAAGTACTATAAATGTCTGAGAATAATGTAATGAAGGCTGTACATAATTTGAAAATATTTGGAAGATTTTAAGTGGCTGCCTGGCTTTGTGAAAACATCGTGTCAGAACAGAATGAAAGTCAGCGAAGATAATAAGCACTTGAAAAATATAATAATCTATTTTAATTTCAGTAAGTGTTTTCATTCTGTTGTATGTGGCACGTTATTTATAAGCTAAGAAAATGTAATGCAATGTACTATTATCAATGGCCAGTTATCATTAAATAGTTCCCAGCTCCACTGATATTTATAAGTGGTCAGAGGAATTCCTGGTAGAGTTCTTGAAAGTCAATAGCTTCTTTGAAAACCTAAACAAAAGGTATGAAATATTACTAATTACATCCATAGATACTACTAAGCTACTTATCACTATTGATACAGAGCTATTAGAAGGAAAATTTCAAAGTATTAATCCATACTAGAACAAAACTAGAAGATCTAAGGAATACTTATAGAATACTTTGAGGGTAAAATCACCACATGGTATAGAAAGATCCACTCAATGAGAATGTTTTTTAAAGTCCTTGTTATTTGTAAGTCAGAAGCTGAATTGGGGATTTCAGTGCCAAATGACCATTGACCAAAATGGGATAGTTTTAAAAAATATTTGTTGAAAGAGACTGAGAAATAAAGAAGATTGTAAAAAAAAAGAAAAAAAAATAGGAAGAGCAAGAAAAATGGAGAAGGCAAACTGAACTTAGTTTTTGTGTGTATTTTAAAAAGTTATTCACTTACCAATAATAGTGATGCTTCGATTAGAACATTATGTCTTATTTTAATTGAACAACACATTGAAGTGAGAAAATGGAAGTGATTTGCAAAAGGGCAGTGATAGAGATTGGAGGGGGGCAAGGCTACATGTACTAGGCTGAAAAGTTGGGAAATTAGTATCATGTGGACTAGAAAGAGTCTTGTAAAGGATGGTGTCATTACCATTTTCAAGCATAAGAAGGATTTTCCTGTAAGGTAACCCCTACTGGTGACTTTTCTAGTCGAGAGAGAGAGAGAGAGAGAGAGAGAGAGAGAGAGAGAGAGAGAGAGAGAGAGAGAGAGAGAGAGAGAGAATCACAAAAGGGCTTAAATTTAAAGCAGAAAAGAGCAGGTGGTTTGGGAGGAAGGCAGGTGTCTCCTTTCAGGGTGAAGTGACTTTGAAGTGTTTTCTAAAGGAGACTTCAAGCCAAGCAGCAGTGTACATCTCTACGCTGGATGTAATGTTAAGCATGAAAATGGGTTTGGGAAAGGTGACCTGTGTCAGAAGTCGCAAGCTGTCTTGCAAGCCAAATCTAGCCAAACACTTTGGGTAGCATATGAGCTAACTGTGACTTTTACATTTTAAGTGGTTGAAAAAAAAATCATGTCATAAACATTATATGAATTTCCTATTCAATGTTCACAAAGTTTCTTTGGAGTGCAACCAAGCCTGTTCTTGTTTGTGTGGCTTTTTGGTCACCCTACATTAGGAGCATAGAGAAACTGAGACTGAGACCATACAATCTTTAAAACCTTGGATGACTACTTTTTGGAGAAAGTCTCCAGACCCTTGGCCTATATGAGTGCCTCCACCTGCACCATGCATGCACTTACCCCCAACACCTAGAAGCTTTCATTATTGTAATAAAAATGAACACCCCGAGGATCAGCTGATGAATACAAGTGGCACATCTTTTGAAGTGTCTTTGACAGAGCTTTGGGTCCACAGAAGAACACACCAATGCTGCTGCTGAAAGGGTCAGAAGACAAAAGAATGTTACTGGGCAAGTCAGAGGCCAAGACAGAATTCCAACCTGAGGCAAGTAGTTGCGGTTCCATCTTTTTCATAGAGTCCCTTTTCCATTTTCAGCATCGCATGCGTTCCTAGGTTTCCAGAGCCCTGTCACTAGAGAATCATACAGATATGACAAGCCCAGAAGACTGAAGCTGGAGGGGGCTGTGGTGACTATGCAGGGAGATTTCAGGTAGAGGTGATATCACCTGGAATTTTGGTGAAGTGACTTTGACCTTGGATCTTTGATTAGATGTAAGCTCTCTAAGAGCAGGATCCTGGTCTACTTTACCCACCATTGCAATCCTAGTACCTGGTACAGTGGCTGGTATTCTTAGACAATCAACACATCTGTGCTGAAGTAATGAATATATACCTAGGTTGATTCTCGTCTTGTGCGAGGGTCTTATGTGAGGCACGAGATCATAGTTTCCACATATATAAAGTGAATTGTATATTTTATTGAAGAGAAAATGAGCTAATGCATTCAAAAAGGTTTTAAAAGGGTTAGTTATTACTCACATCCTGTTCAAGCCGGCCCTTTTTATAGATAATAAAATTTATACTAAAGTAATAGCGATTTGATTCATTTCTCCTATTGGAATTACTTTAATTTTCAAACAAGGTTGAGAAGAATGGATAGAAAGGGAAAAAGACAGCGTTGAAAATGTAGTCACCCAAGCACTGTCATCGCTAATCACAATGATAGAGCAAATAGTGCTGATGAGCTATTTTTGCATAGAGTGACTGTCTTAGCATCGTTCAAATCTTCTGTGCCTCTGCTTACAGGTAAATATCATACTTGGGCAGGGTTCGGTAGTCTCCTGAGGTGGGGACTGACAGAGACTGTGTCTTTCCCCCCTTGTCTTGGTACTGTTCTTTGTAGCACTTTTCCAGTATTAGAGATAAGCTGACTTAGATCTTCTGGATGAAAAGTATCTGAGTTTTTCTGTGTATAAATCGCCTAGACAGATTATTAAAATGTAGGTTCCTTGGATCAAATTCAAAGAATTCATGTTTGTCAAGGAGCCCAGGTGATAAATGATCCTGTACAAAGTGACACTGCCTCAGAGCAATTCTTCAGATCCAGCACCAGACCACTATAATACCTGGCTTTTATTCGGGAATGGAGATACTACCAAGCTCATCTTAGTTTATCTAGTAGCATGGTTTTCCTAGCTTGTATAGAAGTGGGCATTTCAAAATTATAATAGCTCTAGTAGAAGCTGATGGTTTAATCACATTCAAAAGAATTTATTAGAAAGTGGAAGCAACAGCAAGGTTACAGTTTATGTCTAGATAGTCCCCAAGAACATCATGTGCTCCTAGGAGAGGTTTGAGGACAGTGATTGGAGAGTGAAGGCTTTTGGCTGACTTGATATTAAGGGAGGATCTGGGTGGAAGAGGTGTGTCACTGGACCTGTCACCTAGAAAGCTTGGTCTTCTTCTCCAGGTCCTCCTTCCTTTCTGTTTCATAGCCCTGCAGTGACAAATGTTTTCTTCCATACTCCTGTGTCAAGTTGTCCTGCCCTGGAGTCAGAGCCAACAAAGGGTTACAATCTCTACAGACTGTGAGCCAAAACAACTTTTCCTTCTTTAAGTGGCAGGTGCCTGATACTTTGTTCCAGTGACAAAGAAAGTGACTAAAGCAACACCTTAAACAATATGTTTAAAATATGTAAGTTCTACTTTCAAAGATATCATTTCCACACCTCTGTTCAAGAAGGAACTTTTTTAAAGAGAATGTTTCCTGCTGAAAATGTGACCTAAATCAACTGTAAGCTATTTACAGAAATAAAAGGCAATGGTCGGGCTTATGGTGTTCTAGGATCTATCACATTTTGGTTGGGTATCTTTAAGCATGTTCATGATCTTCTTAAAGCCCCCGTTGACTTGTGGCATAATGGCATAAGGAGGCAGTACTGGTCCGAGCTTCTAGAATCTCTTCTGCTTTCTTAGAATCTCTGTAGGACTGAGCAGGGCAGTGTAGGTCCTGCCTTGGTGCTGCACTTGGCACAGAGTGAGTTCTTGGCCCTCGTTAGCTTACATAGGGTTTCATCCCTCATGCTGTTTGCTGGACTCAGCCTGCATCACAAAGCTCAGCAAAAGATGATCCACTAGCTCATAGGTGATTACAGACTTACATGGATTAGCAAATCGAAACATTCTGAGTGCTAGATAGATCAGGTAAGACCCTTCTAAATAGGAAGTCCCAGCTTTGCTCGGTGCCTACATCTCAGAGATAGCCTTGTCCTCGTTTCAAAAATGTTGTTAAGGGTGATAATATTTTCCCATTAGTGTAGATGTCACCAAAAGAGAATGCTCCCTGGCCTGTTCTACAGCGCCTCCCATGGTCACTGCTGCAGCTGATGGTGTTCTTGCATGGTCTGCCCACAAGACTTCATTCCACAGAATTATTCTGATTGTTGGCTGCACGTATACCATGACCAGTGGTTCACAGCTCTTCTGCTTTTTTGAACTGTGGCTATTACAGTGTACAGCTAAGCATGTACTATTTTAATATTCAGGCTCTGTAACTGTCATGATTACGCAATCAACAAAAAGTCTCACAAAGGCCATTTGCTGTCTGCTTTCAGCTGCAGCTAAGAGGTCTGCCCTATAGCTGCTTTCTGCACATCTCAGTGCCAACAGAAGGCATTTGGTTGCTTACTTTGTTTACGCTTCTTGGCATTTATTGTTCTAACTATGGAGATTTTTGACCACAGATGCATCTTGTGAGCCACAAAGCAGATAATCTCACAAAGCGCTAAGACACAGATGTGGCTGTGTTTTTCTTTTATGAGGCAATGGACAAGAGCAACAGAACCCTAATGGGTTTGGTAAAGAAAAAAACTTGTTCAATAAAATTTAATTACCCTCAATTGCTTGGGATTGAAAAAAAAAGATGCTCTGTTAAAAAAAAAGAAGTATAAAACCAGGAGGCAGTATTTACTCTGCAGTTTACAGCCTGCAAACCACAAAGTTTGCACGTGGGTGAGAAGCTGGATCAAGGACAATATTAATGGCATTGATCAGTCTGGGTTACTGACCTTGATGAGAAAAGGACAAATTTCACAGGAATTGCAAAGATGGTTAACATTCTCAGCGTTATTTTTGGCTCTGATAAACAATAAAGAAAATCCTCTATCCCTCTTCTATATTTGCTAAATAACTCTGTGCTCTTCTCGGCGGGATTGGTGCATTTTTCAAAACAGTTCAACTATGCCATGCATGAAAAGCATCCAAAATATCACCCACCAGGAGATTTCAGGCTAGCAGATATATGGGAGTGTGGGTGTGCCTGGGAGTAATCCCACCTCCTCTCTGGATTCCCAGGTTCTACTGCTGTGAGCGCTTCTCTCCTTAAATTGTATGTTTGTTTTTATGAGTTGGCTTTTATGCTTGGTAAGTTATAACTCTGTAGGGGCAGACCCTAAACCCCATTTAAAAAAAAATCAAATTACTTTATACCCTGAGTGCATTCTGCAAATAAAATCGATAAGCAGAAGCTTCCCATGGATTTATGGATGCTTAGAAAGAAGGTTCCAAGAGCTACAAACTCTCTTTCAGACAATGGACACAACTTCTGCTTAATCTTTCCTACTGAATGCTTTTCATTAAAAGACTTCCAAATGATTTATCACACAATTATGTTTTATACAACACCTTCTTTTTCATAACCACAGATGATAATTATGCTGACCAGCCTTTTTAAAGAAACCTATATCCCAGTCCATTTTATAGCAGCCTGCTGCATTACTTTTTCTCTGTGTCCTAATTACTCAGCTGTCCTTTAGGAGCTGTAGATGTCACCAACAATGCTCGCTCCCTATGTGACTTTTCTGACTACTTCCCACCAACTCCACCCTCCTTGACGGACAGAGCTGTACTGTTAGGACTCCTCTCCTACATTCTCCTTCATCTCATCACCTTTCTACTTGCTTGAGGTGGCCATTGTATCAGCTTCTGGGGTGCAGAGATAAGCTGTCCCTCTTTAAGGAGATTATAGTCAACCAGGGGAGAAAGATGAAAGCAGGTGACTTTTAGTTTTGGACCTCAGCAAATGGTACTCTATTTTTGTTCCAACCCTGACCTATTTTACTCCAGTAAAACACTAAAATATATACATACAGGCATAACTAACTACTTTTCCTTTATTAACATTTTGATGGATTATATCATCAAAGAAACTTTGCAGGGTAATTATAATTTCACTTTGACTTACCTCTTTAATCCTTCCTGCCTCAAATGAAGTCACTGCAGTTATTTTATTATCTTCCCCTTGGTGATGAGCAGAGTTGGATGCACCCTGGTGGAAAGGTACTATTTAAATATACCTACCATACCCCCACGGTCAGTTCACGGAGGTTTTACTTTTTCTATAAGCTATAATTTATCATCTGCTGGATTTCCACTTAAGTCTGCTTCTCTGAGTGCTCTGAATATTTTAATCATATAATAGATGTTTAGTATATCCTGTTAGGTAAGGGACCCTGTGCGCTATAATCAGAATGCTAATTTCTTAAAAATATCATTTAAAAACATTTTGCATATATGTATGTAGAAATGAGAATTGAAGGGTGTGCACATAAGCAAATGTGATCCCAGATGGACACATTTACCCAATTTAGTACAAAGGTATTTTTGTATTTCTGAAAACAATGGGTAGTCTAAAATATATCATGCAATATGGATTGGAAGTGTAGGATGACACTTCTCTTCATCAGTTAGGCTGAACTATCCCAAAACACTTGATCTTCTAGTCCTTGTTTTTTTTTCTTTCAAGATAAAAGAAACATTTCTATTGAAGTTATGAAAAATGGCCAAGTCCTTAAAGTTTTTATGGTAATTAATTACATAAAATTTACACCTACAAGGCATGGTGAAATTATTAGCAGATAAGTCAGACTATAAGTATTATCTGAAGTGTAAGATCAAAGACTGAGGCCCTACGGAGAAACCTCTTAGTCAATTAATTATAAATAGCTGAGCCACACATTCAGAAGGTTGTGTACATGTACAATGTGTGCTTGTAAGAAGTAAAAAAGCTAGATGTGAAAAACTACATTTATTTTCATTCTGTCTACCTTCCTGGAAATGCTCCTCTGATTTCTGAATACTTGTCTGAAGCTTGGGAACATATCGAGAGTATTTACAAAAATTGAAATACAGCTTTCAATTTTTGTAAAGGACATATTTCTGTAGACAGGGATGTCAGTGCCTGCGCTTAATTAGACTACCACATTTGGATTGGGAGAATTATCTCAATTGTTTTTGTTTAGAGTATTTTTTGTGCTTCTAACTGTAACATACAATAATTGTCACATGCATATGAGTTTGGGCATAGCAATAACATCTACTTAGTATTTGTCCACTGGCTTTTAAAACTATACTCATATTTTCATAAATGCAGCAGATATGATTACTAAGATTAATTACAAAAAACAATAGAATATACTCTTCATATTTTCTGCTTCCCGTCTTTGATCTATTTTTAATTTTTCTTCCCTCATCCTTATTTGTATTCATTCTGATGCCATCAATTTGTTTCTCTATTACTGTTATTTTTGCAATTTTCTGGTTCTTTTAAAGCTTGCCCAACTCTCTTTGATCTCCTTCCCTTCAAGCTTTATTTTTGGTGCTGTTTTTCATGTTCTATAAAAAATAGTTTTGCCTCTCTTCCCGTTATTCTTTTGATTTAACTCCTTCTTCTTAGGATGAGAACAAACTAGCTTCGAGTGAACAGGTAAATGTTTTTATAAGAGTAAGTCTTAAGAATCCTGGGCTTTGCACTGATGAATAGAAATGGGTGAGTGCTGACTTCAAAGGCCTCAAGAACAGAGAGCCCTTTCTGAAAACCCCCCAATTCCTTCTGACCCATCTTTGCCAAAAGATACGAGCTAATAGCAGGATAAGTCTGTCTTGTAAGGATAGCCAAGTAGGCTTGGGAACAAACATATCCTTGACATAGTAAGGGGAAAATATACTGTTTATCTCTTTAATAACCATCTTGAAGAAAATTAATGTTACTTTGTCCTTTGTGCAGAACAGTAATTGGATTGTGTGTTTCATTTCTATCTGGACAAAGGCCAGGATATTGAAATACTTTTCCATATTAGATTTTCTTGTTTAAAAATTAGATTTTATTGGCATTCTCTTTCCGAGATTTCTTCATTAAAAGCTTCATTAAACATAAATCTTCTTTTACACAGCAGAAAACAAAAAAAAAATATTTTAAGGAGGTCATTTAAAATGTCTTCTGGAGGGACTGTGCTAGACCTTTTCTGGCGACTTGCCCTTTCTCAGAGAACTGGTGTCCCAGGGATGAAGCAATCACTGGCTTTGCCTGTAGGTGTGCTGTACTCATTTCATGGGTCCTGAAGCTGTGTTCTTGAGACTAAAGCTACTACAAGTATGATATTTAAAATATTTTGGGGGCTGGAGAGATGGCTCAGTAGAATAAGTGCTTCCCAGACAAGCACAAGAACCTGAGTTCAATCCCCAGTTCCACCAAAAAAAAAAAAAAAAAAATTATCTTTAAAATATTTTGGGCTAGGGAAAGTGTCACTGTGCCTTGACTCAGTGAAATCCCAACCCTAGAAGCCTCTTCTTCCTGGAAGACATGAAGTCATCCATCATAGAGAGAGTTTGCAGAGCTGCTGTTCAGAAAACATACAACTGGGACTTATGTGGACCGTGTACATTGATTATGGCTCCTGAAAAGGAACAAACAGTCCTGACAAGGGCAGCATTGAAGTGGCAGCAGTACTATTTTCCCAGTTTAAAACTGTTTTCTACTCCTCATTCTCTGCAAAAATTGGACAGGTTTACTTCTCAGCATGGCAGAACATAATTTTGTGGGCTTGAATTTGTGCAAGCCCAGTTTTACCAGCAGTCTCATGACACTCTATGTTTCTGGCTCACACTTTTGGAGAGAAGAGAGATAATTAAGTGGTTTGTCTTGAAAAGCTTTCCCCACTGGGTTGCAAACTTCAGGTGTAACAAAAATAAACAGAGTATGAGATGTCAATAAGGGACAATCATAACAAAGAGTGGGACTACCTGAAAGCACTTAAAACAAAGATATATATATATATATATATATATATATATATATATATATATATATATATGTTAAAGCCAGAGAAGTAGGAAAATTCATTTTGTGAGAATAGAAATTTGAGTACAAAAGATTTATCCAAGAATACATTTTTTCTAAAAGGAGAAAAAATTGGAACAGAAAAACCCCTAGTTGTCACATACGAGCTTCTAACATGTTAATTTCTACCAAGAAGCTTTTAAAGGAAACTGCAGATGAAATTATCTCTCGTGTTGGTTCTACACAGGATCAGGATAAAGATTAGTGAAGAGGTGGTGGCTCTCAGGTTGCAGAGGAGTTGGGAATTCAGGATCCACGGCTGGGAATTAGATAGGAGCCCAGAGGAACTGAACTTTTTTTCCCCCCAGAACTGGGGATTGAACTCAGGCCCTTGCACTTGCCAGGGAAGCACTTATTCTACTGAGCCATCTCCTTCGTCCCTAGGAACTGAATACTGAAGCTCCTGGATGGGATGGGTTAGAAGCACCACATTCAGAGAGAAGGTAGAGCTCTAGGTTGCAAGAGCCAAATAGCTAATCATATTAAAGCACATCCTAGCAGGCACAGGGTCGCAGAGTCTGGGGTTTGATACTCAGGGTGCCATGCTGGCCCCTGTCCCACCCCCAGGGCGTGCTGAGACAGCAATTGAGACTGGGCGTGGTGGCACGTGCCTATAATCCCAGCTCTTGGGAGTCTGTAAACAAGAGGATCACTGTGAGTCCAATCTAGTAGTGAGATCCAGAATATCCTGTAGACCCTTCCCTAAAATACAAAAAAAAAAAAAAAAAAAAAGAATGAAGATAAACTCCAGGATGTAGTACCCGGGAACGGTCTCAAGGCCTTTCTCCAGCTCTCACAGACCATCTGTAGCTGAGCTCATGGGGCAGACAAGAGATTGGAAGAGTGTGTAGTTTATCCAGCCCTCTTTCCTCTAACCCTGCAATTACAAGTTATCCTTTTGATTTTAGACTTTCACACTGGAAATTTGTTTCTCTCAGGCTAACGCAAGGTCAGGAGGAAACTTCCAGAGTCATTCCTTCACCCATTTCTTCTCCAGGCTGTGTGCTCAGGAGTTCAGAACCTCCTCAAAGGGCACTCTTGTCTTGGGTCCAGAGTTCAGACAGGCTGCCAGGGCACAGGGTACACAGAATTGGCTGGGGTCTCACAGAGCACAGGGCAGCTGAAGTTGGAGTAACTTCACATGGAAGGAGGAAAGCGGCATTAGATGTTTATGAACAGTGTGTGGCTACCTGCTCACTCCTTCCACACTCCCTTCCTCTCTTGCATCCTTCATGTAACTGTTCAAAAAAGTCTCGCAAATGCATTGGCAATAAAAAAGGAACACAATAGCATAGTCCTGATGCAGAGATAACATAAAAAATATAAAAATGAACAGAGCTGACCAAAAGATGAATAATATTCACCAGTAAAGTATTTTATGGAACAGAAAAAAAAAAAAAAAACAACCCGGGGTGCTACAGAAAGCTTAATGGAGCATAATTCCTGTGAAGAAGGCCACAGAGCAGAAATGCAAGTACGATATGTAGGGGAGTCATGGCCGATAGAGAAGTAGCCAGAAATACTTCAGGAGATTTTAATTTGCTCTTGTGTTTTCAATAATAATAAAGGAGACAGAAAAATCTCAGGGCACAGAGGATCCACATAGCATGACTGAAAAGGGGGATATGAGTAATACATAATTTACTTTATTCTCTGGCACTGGGAGCATGTTCTCCTGCTTCTGAATATTGTACTTCTTCGAACCCTTGTCAGTGTCTATCTGCTCCTTTGTTCCTGATGCCACGGCTTCGAAAGCAGTTGAGGTGCTGATCCTTCCAGTTGAGCTTCTTCTCAAAAGCTTAACTCATTCATTGCTTACTAGATATGTTAAATTAAAGGTGTAAAAAGTGGAACTCCTATCCCACGTCTGCTAACCCACAATTCTTACAGTCATTGCCACCCTAGTAAGCAGCAGCTCCATTCAAGGAACGTCGTGCCTCACATCCTGTCTCCCAGTAAGCCATAATTCACTCAGTATTAAAGAAGTCCACAACCTAATTGCTTCTTGCCACTTCTCCTGCTGAACCCTTCTTGCCATCAGGATATCACCACTGCCTATTCCTTGCTGGGCTCTCCACTTCTGTCCTTGGCTCCTTACTTTATTGTCTCAGAGCAGCCACTCGGGCATAAACCTCTAAGTGACAGCAACTAACCCCATTACATCTTCTAGATGCCATATTCTGATACTGTCTCTCTCATCTTCTCTGGCTTTCTGGTTCATGCAGGAACAGAGGAACACTCTCGTTCCCAATTCTCCATGTGACACAGTCCCTCACTTCCTTCAGCTCTTGCTTTTCAGCTCTCAAACATACAAACTGTTCTTTAATGGAGACAATAGCAGGATGTGCTGATTTACAGGAGCGAGGCTTAATGAGGGTTCAGGACAAATAGTGGCCTGGGAGACTTACTATAGCAACAATAACTATTTGTATCAGTGCTTTCTACTTTACTAAGATCTTCAACACTATGTATTTTTTTTTTTTAATTTGTGAAACAACACACATTTGAGCATCATCATCCCTATTTCATAGTGAGATAAAATATCGTCCATATTTTACAATGGAATGCAAAAGCTAAAATAAGCTACCTTGTCCACTGTCACATAGCTAGAAATTTCTAGAACCAGGAGGTACAGGAGTCACTCAAGTTTGAGGTCCTAGAGTTAGCATTTACTGAGTATCAAGTAGAAAGCACTGTTTTAGGAACTTAACTAGCATTTGTGCATTTATTCTTGTCACAGTCTTGGTAGGAAACCCTGTAATTTGCAGTTTTCAGAGCAGGAGACCAAGTCAGAACCAGGATAGGTAACAGCCAAAGTGTACCAGTGGGGGTGGCAGAGCTAGAAACCATGCCTGGCTGCTTGAGCTTCAGATAGCAAGTCCTGGACCACAACCCTAAATCCCAGCTTGGTCCTAACAACGTTTTCTCTCTGCTTTTGCTAGACAAGCTACGTACTCTGTGCAGTTGGACACAGTGAATTCTCCAGTTGGGTAATTAGAGATAACTGTACTCACCAAAGATTTCTTGAAGGCATATGTTGTTTAAGAAATACCATCTTTAAATTGAGGTTAAGTGTGAAAAATCTCAACATAATCGATAATTTTAAAAGGCTGTCAGCCGGTTCTGGCAGGTTTGCTGTTCCTGAAATAGATGATGACCATCTTTTCTAAGGTAGACATTTTATCTCAAAACCAGATGTACAGCACTGGCTTCAGGGTGACTTCTCCAGAGAGTTCCCAAGCAGAGAGCTGCCTTGCTTACCTAGGGTGGCTGTAGGCTATCTCCTTGAACTCATTGTTCCAGTTGGGTCGCCCATAAAAGGTTTTCTGCTTTAAGCCAGTAATCACATCTGTGTTTTCATCCCAATGTAAAGCTATATGAATAGCCTAAAAGAATAATTGTGGTATTAGATAATATTTAGAAAACAGGAGTTTTCTAATTGACATAGTGCTAATTTGTAGATTTAATCCAGATTTTTTTTTTTATAGGGCTGGAAATGCTTATCACCGATATTATACTTTTGGCTGAGTATCATTCCACATTTCTGTTCATACTGGACCTTACTGGAACAAAATACCATCTTATGTATATAGTAGGTGTGCAATAACATTTAAATAGAAAGAATGTTTTTCATTGAAAGGATAAGGATACACTAAATATGGTTAAGGAAAAGGAACTCTAAATGTATGCCTTTTTTCTGCCAAATTTCTAAAAAATTAATCTCCACCTGCTGTCCGCATTCACTTGATATTAAACCCTGGGGATATGAGAAGGGCCTTGCCAGATTAAAGTGCTATGAAATATCTAGGTCGAAGCTGGGTCTTACATTCATCTGTATACTCAGATGAAACAAGCTGATGCATGGTCATTCCTTTATATCCCAAGGAAAGTGATTCAAGAACCGCCTTCTTTTCCTGCAGGTATCAAACTCAGTGGATGCCCAAGTTCTTTAGATGACTGGAACAGTATTTGCATGTAACATATGTATGTGATTCCATATACTTTAAATCACCTCTAGATGACTTATCATACCTAATATAATTAAGTAACTGTAACATTCTCTTATTTGGGGAACAATGAGCAAAGAAAATAGCTTGGGCATGTTCAGCACAGACACACATTTGCCTAAAGCTTCAGTTCTCAGTTGGTGGAATCCACAGATTTGGGACCCATGGCAATGGTGGGTCTACTGTCACTGCTAGAACTCAAGTACTAGGATGATGTTAGCAGAGCACAGAGCTGGAGCTCTGTGCCCAATGTGGATCCACCCGGTATCAAGTAACTAGTGTCCAATAAATAAGTTTCTGAGGTATATTAGTCTCTCATGGTTGCATTTTAAGTTTCTGTCATCTGTTTTAGCCCTTGTTGAGTTCTAATAGCCATTTTGTTCTCTCTTCTCAGGATCTGTATGCTATGTTCTATCCCAAAACATATCACCAGCTTGTGAACTATTGTGTCTTCTCTTGGAAACTCGTTTACTTTTACCCTGACTTTTCCTAATTCACACAGTTCATTAATGGCTCTGCTGACCCTACTCATGCCTCAGGTTCCCATTGTGAGCTTGATTTTCCTGCATGGCCTTCTTCCTAGGCTAAGAAAGGAGCCAAAGAAGAGGAGGCTCAGCTGAAAAGAATAGAAGTTGTCCAAGGAGGTGGATGACGAGAATCTACAAAATCTAGGCTGCAAGATGCCATCAGGCAAGTCAGACCCCATGTCACAGAACAACTACAACAAAATAATTTAAAAATTAGATTCCAGGCAAAGGGAGGGCAGGAAAATGGCAGAATCATTGAATGACATGTTTGGGAGGTGGAGAGGGATCAATGTGAGCAAAGATTTCAAGATGAAAACACACACAGTAGGAGACTCAAACACACAGTTCACATCCTTTGGCAGCTCTGGGGCTAGGGGAAAAGGAGGAAGCTTGTCAAGGTTGGAAAAGGCCTTACATACTTGCTGAAAAGTTTGGTCATTATTTGATGGGAAAATGTCTTCCTTACTTATGCTGTGGTATTGCCAACTACGGATGCTCAAACATTTGAAATCATATTTATTCCATATTTCTCAATCCAATGTTCAATTAATCTCTAAGCTCTTTTGATTTGCCCTTCATAGCATCCCTTCCATCTGTTCCTTCTGTTCTTGTCATTTTGCCATTTTTGAAGTTGTTGAATTCAGTTTGACAATTGGCTATCTCTAAAGCTGCCTCTTGATGCTTGATTTACTGACAGAATGCATCAATTTTTTTTAACTGTTAAGATTAGTGATTTTGGGCCTGAAATTTAGGAATCTAAAGAATTCCACCATCTCATGAGAAAAGTTTAAGAAGATAGCTATTTTAATTTAGTTTCATTTATGAAAACAATATGTTTTATACTCTATTCTTAGAAGGGGAGAAACAAGTGAGAGTAGGATGTGTTGTCACAAAACTGATTTCAGTTCTTGCAAGAACCCAAGTCTCTCCCAAATGACCAAGAAGGCTAAGTGGGCATTTGGGATCAGTTGATTTAGAAGTAGAAGAGAAGGCATGTTAGATGATGTTCATGAGTAAAAGACAAAAACTGTGTCTATATCAAAGGAATTATTAGTCAAAAATCCCATTTGAATAAGAAAAATGTTTGGAAAACATAATTAACATTAGATAATTCTTTAAGATGTTGCAAGCTTAGCTTCCAAGAAACCTAAATTGCAAATTTTTATCCTAGAAGAGTAAATATTTAAGGAGGACTGTAAACAAAACCATAAAATTTTAAAGTGCTACTGAACTTCAAGCAAAGACTTATTTGTGCAGCAGAGTCAAATTATAGCAAAGTTCTGTAAAGGCTGTGTGTGTGTTTGTGTGTGTGTGTGTGTGTGTGTGTGTGTGTGTGAGACACAGGCTGTGTATTGATTTGTAAATGTAGTGATCAATGAAAATATCCTTGTCTTAAAGACATTTTCCTTGAAGGCATTTTTTTAATGATAGTTACTACAGAAGTGTTGATTAAACCTTGTAACTATTTCATTCTTAACTCCCATATTTGAGGAGTCAAACTAGATTCAGATAGAATAATCATCATTAAATCTTATCAACACTGAAATAGTACCAAAGTCAATGTTTTGATGTATATTATTTTTCATATCTCAGTCCTAATAGTTCATTAACATAATACACCATAGAACACCTACCCAAAAAGAACATCATATCTATCTTAGGTAAATAAATATATATGTGTACAATTCAAAAACACCTTAAGAAAAATAAATCTCTTGAAAAATCAGACATCCACTGTTATTTTCTGGAGTTTAACATTTTTCAGTACAACAAGTTGAATACACACTTGAAAATTTTCCTGTTTTTTTTATGTTTAAAACATAAAAATAATTCTTCCATGCCAACTATGTAGTTCATTGAACTGGTCCCTCTTTTGGCTTCATTCTAGGCAAGTCAGACAATAATGATCATTCCCAAGTCTTATCAATACCTGATTTTCATCCCAACCAGTAAGAAATATGTGATAACTCAGAAAGTGTGTGTTCCCTTGTTCATGCATCTGTGTTTCCAGCGAGAGTAAGAGATTGGCAAACCATTCAAATGCCTGTGCATCTCGGCAAATCCAGTAGAAATACACCTGTCAAGAGAGAAGGCAGGAGAATCGGTCTATCCCTCTTTCTATGTTGTGCCAGTAATCACAGACTACTTTATCTCTATTAAATTATTTGAGCCCAAATGGGCACTTCTGCAAAATAACATGCTTTTCTCTGCAAGTGAACAAACCACCACAGTGCGATTTCTTTTGAAAAAACAAAATTCACACTGTTTGAAAAGACCCAGAGTACACTCAGAGTCAGGAGCCTGTGGGCTGTGCCAGTTTCTCTGGATGAGGATCAGCTCACCACACTTCTCACTGTGCTTCTTCTGAACAAGATTAATAATCATAACTAGCTGTGCTTTTCACAGTTCCCCAAAGGGGATAAGCTGTTGGACCAGCCCCCTTCATTTTTCCTTATGACCTAAGCTCAGGATTTCAACTCTCTTCTCTAGAGACCCCAAAGGCTTCGGCACTAATCCACTTCATCAGCCATAGCTTCAGGAGAATGGAGATTATGGTAATTGCAGAATCCAGCTACACCGGCCAGAAATCTCCTCTCGGGGAGACACATCAGTGTCCAAGAAAGCTGGTAGGCAGGGGCTGTGCCGATGTGTCAACCTCTGCAGTGAAATTATGTCTAGGAAGTTTCTTTCTTTCTAAAACTTTCTCAGTGTTTTAAAGATGGAGAGATTTTTAAAATCTCTCAATATTTCCTGAGTGAAAATAGCAGGTGACAAGAAATGTTTGGATTTGTGAAAGAAAAGCTTAGTTTTGTGCTTATAGTTTCAGATAATTGCATCTAGAAGAAACCACAGGAGAGAAATCTGTTAATTCTTTGGATTATTTTTCTCACACTCCTACCCCCTGCAGCCCATTACTACTCCCCACCTTCTCTGCAGAGAAAGCTCTGGGGCTTATCAACATCTCTGGGGGCTAGTGTCAAATCCAGGATGGTCCCACCTAAAAGCAGCTCCTTCAGTACTCAGTGTACCTCTTCCCGCTGTCTCTGCCATGCAGCTTGCAAGCTCACAAGATTGAATTAATAGATCAAATTCATGAGAATAAGAAAAAAAATGACAGAATGCATTTCAAGGATCAACATCTTGCCTGGTCCCTTTTGGTTTATGCAGGAAGTTATAATATCAATAGTCAGGAAGACCAAAAGCTCATGAGGATCAGATCTTTCTTTCAAGAATTAGAAGGTATTATTTGCTGGACAGCTCCTACTCCAAGGGCACTTAAAACATTAACAGCAGGACAAATGATGTCTCAGATCCTAAGCATGATCAAGGCCCCAAAGAACTGCCTCTCTTCTCTGGGCTCTAACCACTTCCTGCAGACTTGGGTACGTAGCCCTTTCTGGCTGTAGACTTCTCTTGTCTCTACACTTATTTTAAATTGTTTTTTTAGATAATCAGATGTTGAGGAAAGATGACAGTATTATAAAGAATAGAGAAGAGCATTCACTGAAGCATTTTTTAAAGTAAATGTGATATAGAATAGTGAGATTTACTTTGGAGAATTAGTACAAGTGTGTAACAGTTTTAATCATTTCAAATTCCTTTCCCTCTCTCTCTATTTTCACCTTCCTTGTATCTGGGCACTACCTTCATCTCTAAGAATGTATCCTTTTTTTTTTTTTGAGACAGGGTCTCATTATGCAGTTCAGGCTGGCCTTAAGCTCACTTTGTAGCTCAGGCTGGTCTTGAACTCACAACAATCCTCCTGCCTCAGCCTCTGAGTGCCGGGATTAAAGAATGTATCTTTCTAGTTTCCTGTTGCCTTTTCCTTAATTAATTAATTAATATTTTAGGTTTCTCATGTAAGAGAAAAGATGATGTATTTAACTTTCTGAGCCTTGCTTGTTTCACTTAGGATGATGGTCTCAAGTTTGGTCTATTTTTTGCAAATTATATAGCTTTATTTTTCTTTATGGATAAATAATATTTTATTGTGTGCATATATATCACATTTTTAAAATCCATTATAAATGGCCATTTATAAAGCTTATCTGTTGTGAATTGCACTGTTATAAATTTGGCTATTCAAGTATCACCATAGTATGATGTTTTTAATTCTTTTGAGACTATTCTAAGAAAAGATATAGCCAGATCGAATGGTCAAATGGCAGCTGGCTTTCAGTGCAGAACTGAGTCAATGGTTCACTATGGGGAACTCCAGAGAATCCCACTAGGACAGTACCATCCTGTCACCTGCTCATTCATAGGCTTAAGCAATCTTTCCTGAATACTTCCTGTCATATTATTCTACCATTCTATATTCTGGAAAAATAAAAGTAGACAAGAGCCCTCCATCCCTGTCCCTGTACAATCCATTTCAGAGGGAGAAGAAAATGATAAAAAAGTGAATTATAGACCATGGCAGATGGCATTAAACACCAAACAGCAGGCAGGCTGGGAAGGATCACAGAGCAATCTCAGAGGCCTCGCTGAAGGAATAACATGTGAGCAAAGTCTACAAGTGTATAGAGAACCTCATGGATGATCAGGGGGCTCTGCAGAGGGTCGAAGGAGGAAAGGGAGGACTCAACCAGACCGCTTGAGGTAGAGGCAGGAGGTGGCTGTGGCTGGAGTCCAGCACTGGAGGTAGGACAGAAGGGGGAAGCAGAGCTGTGAGAGGAAAAGGGTGCTCCTGGGTGTCGAGAGAGGTGGTCACAGTCACAGGCCTGCAGCGGCCATCCATTCCCTCTGGCTGCTGGGTCGAGAGCACAGTGACGTAAGAGTGTGGGAGGCAAGGAAGGAAGACCAGGAGCTGAGAAGCAGTTGATTTGATATCAGTGTGTTCAGTGATTGCTACTGCCTTTCTTTTCACTTTGCTGGGCACTTAATCTAAGTAATTCTTTGAGCATCTTAGAAGCCCCTACTTTTCCTTGTTTTGTTCCCCAGGAGGTGAAAAACCTGTGGACTAAGGTGTGTTGGCTGAATTCACTGCCCAGCTCATCCTGTCCCTGTCCCTCTTCTTTTCCCCTGTAAGCTCTTACATCAGAACATGAAAGCAGGCATTTCATGGAGGACAAGAACATTTATTCTCTTTCTATCTCCTTCCCATCCTTCAAGGAATACACCTCAAATACATTCCTACATGGATAAAAATCCGAAGCATAGACTTTAAAGTGAAACTTTTCTCAGCTTCTGTTACTTGAAAAGTCCCCACATCTTAGCTTCCTCCACACTCATATTCTTTTCAAAGATCAATTATTCCTGCCCTTACTTTCTTTGCTATAGTTGTGGGCCAGTGTTCTTAGTGTTTGTCAAGCCTTTATACCTTTTGCTTCCTTGTAATGGCTTTGTATGTTTTTCCCTTCATAACTGACTTATAGGTGCCTCTGGTGACTTGGATACCAGAGACTATGGAGACAAAATAGGTAGGTCTAGTAGACATGCTTCAGGCAGAAAAGAATATTAAAAAATACCTTGAACAGAAAAAGAGAATTATTTACTTTGACTTTCATCTTTCTAATGGTAGAGGTCACTCCCTGTGAAGTGACACAAGAGTTCTACCTCTGCAGTTCATGCCACAGAAAGGACCTGGTCAATGGAAGACAAAGTGTTTCAAACAATAGGCTCCTGCTCTGTGATCTTTGCTTTCTAGCTTTATCCCCACCTGAGTCTCCAAAAATAAAATGAATCTTAGAACGAGTTCCCAGTGCAAAGCATAACTTTCAGAATTCTGTAGCTAATATTAGAGGCTCAATATACTTCAGGTTACTGTAAAATATTTTATTAAGAAGTCATGTGCAATAAAATAATGAAAGTTCTGAACTTTCATGGTAAAAAAGGTCGACCTACATTCATATAGTGAATGCTTAGATAATTTAGAAGACCACACAAGAACTCTGCATTGGGGTTCTCTATGTATGTGACCTGGTATAGGCCTTCACTCTTATGTCATTCCCAGGCACTAATCGCTTGACCCAGTTCATTCATGTCCATCACAGAGGACCTAGTTTTCAGTGACACTGTGCTGTGCTGTCTCTTGAGTGCCTAATTTTCATGGTCCTCAAGTCTGGGCTTCTTTGTAAGAATTCTTTAGTAATGCAGGGAGAGTAGGTCAAAACAGACATGTCCTCTCCTTCCATAGCACAAATGCATACACATATTTACATAAAACTGACATCCTTTGTGTATTAGTCAGCTTTTGTATTGCTGAGACACAATACCCAACACCCACATCTTAAAGATGAAGAGGTTTAATGTGGCTCATTGCTCCAGGGATCCAGTGCATGGGAGGCTGGCTCCACTGCAGAAACATCATGGTGGAAGAGAATGGTGAAGCAAACCTTCTTAGTTCATGGTAGCTGAGAAGCAGAGCAGGGAAATATTACTGAAAGGAAGGAGCAAGGGACCAGATAGAATCCTGGGTCATAGGTCACTCCTCTATAACCTATCCAGACACACAGAAGAATGTTCAGGCAATATCCTATTCAGCGTTAAAGCCAATCAAATTGACATAATCAAACTTAACTGTCACACCCTGCAGCATGTACTATATAGTTCTGTATGTGTGAGTGCATTGAACATGGATTGAATAAGACCATTGACCTGCTTCATGGGGGGGATCTTTGGGGCAGTGTTTAGTGAGGGGAGAAAGGGAATAAAAGGGGATTTTTGACTTTGTGTTTTACTTGGGTCTTTTGCAAGGAGGCTGTAGTCATGTATGGCTTATGTGGTTAATAAGCCACGATACCAAAAATATTAATGATGGTACTTCCCCACAGCACACTGGTGAAGCCTAGGGGATGTTAAAGTCTTGAAAGAAGGGAGCCATGTGTCTTCAGGAGATGTGGGCCTGGCCTTATGCCTCCCAGCCCAATTGATTACAGCTCCGGGTGGTTAGGAGATATGATCGATTCCAGGGGAGGCCAGAGCTCCACTATGAAGGGAAGTGAAAGTAAATGATTTCTGAAACTAAACAGATTAAATTAAATGCATTTTTCATTCATTAGAAAAGAGAGCAGGCTCTTCTTTGTTTTATTAATATCTTTAAGTAGAGTATGGATTTTGTCTTTCTTGGCCTCATTCCCTCATTCCCCACTGGCCTGCGCTGTCTTTTTATTTGAATTATCTGTTTATTATATTAGGTTAAGAACCCAAAGGCCATTTTGCATGGGACATACTATAAATACCCATTATCACCATTATCTATTATTGAGTTGATGAAGAGAGACAATTTATGGAGAAATTAGATTATCTCAGTTTTTCTATAATCTATTTTATTGTAGTCTGAAGATTACACATGCATTAAGAAAATGAACTGAATCCTCTAGTTGCCCATTCCCTTAGTTCTGTCTACATGGCTCTGATATTAGGGAGAACCAAAATATGTAAGTCAACATATTTATGTCAGCAGTCTTCCTCCCTCTGCCCCATACATGCACACCTATTTCATTTATCATTTTGACAGTTTGCACAAGCAAACTGTCCTAATTTTTTTCAAGAGTTCTTTTCACAAATTGAGTATGATGCAGAATTAATCACACCTGTTAGGTAGGAGCTGGAGACCTTTGATTGCTACAGAGCATTTATGCCCCTCAGCACTTGACTTCCTCCAAGCTGCATCAGAGACTTCTTTCACCTGCACCCCTCCATCATCCACAGGGGCACAAAATGATCAACTGCTTCTTACTTCTGTGTTGTGTTGAAAATATCCCTTTAATGTGTCCTGACTTTTTTTCCATTTTGTTCCCAGCAAGCCATCATTATACCTATTGTTATTTCGCCTTCTCAGGGGTCCTTCTCTGACCCCTTTTCTCTTTTTCTCTCCCCATCTCCTCCTTTATCTTAAAAAAGAAACAAAGAACTTCTAAAACATCAGGCTTACACTCTTGAGTGAAATAAACTGGACACATATATTTAAATACTACATTATTTCTCTGGTGTGAGGAGTGGAAATTGCAAATGAGGACCATAAGGTAGCATAGATTTTGAGAAACAGGAAGAAAATGTTCAATGAGAAGAGGAACAAAGGAGTAGAAAGAGAAAAAGAAAGAAGGGACAAGAAAAAAGAGAATAGAAGAAAACAATAGAAACCAATCTTTTATTAATAAGGAGGAAAAGAAGAGTTGAAGGGAGGGGAGGGGATGGGAGAAAAAGAAGAACCAAAACACATCCTGTACAGATAGAAGTTCCCTGTGATGAATGCTATCATATGTATCTAAAGTGCACTGCCCCTTCAACAGCAAAATACATTAAAACAAAACCACATCTGGTTCAAATAGAAAGTGTTGCTTATGACCCTAAAGAAACAGCAGGTGTCTCACTGAACATGTGCATTTTACTTAGAATCACACGCAGAGAAGGGAAAAGAATGTATTGCTTGCAGAATTAAAAATATCCTGTAGCTCAGTGATGCCCCGAATTTTCTGATCAAGGAGATTATGGGGTCACAGAGCAACATGATCGATGATGTGAGTGTGCTTAAGGAGAGTCACATGGTGAGAAAACATTCTCTCACTCTTTCTCAGAGAGCAAATTGGTCAAGCAATGGCTGTGACTCATCCACATGGCTGACACTGACAAAGGATCTACCAACTGCCCTACAGGGTTTCAGGGTAAATCCTGAGGGGATTTGACTAATCTTATCAGATACAAAAGTTACATTTCTCATAGTATAGGTCTTGCTTTTCCTTGATCTTAACCATCCAGCAGAAAAGCATGAAAATGAAGTATAAAAAGTAAAGCCATATTAATATGCTGAGCTGTAAAAGCCTCAAGCCAACAACTTCAGACATTTCCAGTCCTATAGATAACCCACTACTATTATGGGCTATTGGACTATATTGGATTATTTTGCTGAATTCATGCATCTACAATATTTGAATGGCAATAGAATACCCATCTCTGACAAAACTAAACAATAAATAGGATATAAATGAAGGACATTTTGTATCTGTATATACAAAATAGTTAGGATAGCTACTTTCTCTTAATTCAGTGAGAAGAAAGATTTGTACTAATAGTGTTTGGACAGGGTATCATGTCTGCATCTTGTACTGTAAGTAACTATTATGAAGACAACAATATGTAATGTGTTCATTATTGTAACTGTCCTACTAACCTGATTTGAAACTATCTCATTGCCATTTGTTTCTCAATGATTTTACTAAAAAATAAATGATAAAAATAAAAATGGAGAAAAGTTTGGGGTGTGTGTGTGTGTGTGTGTGTGTGTGTGTGTGTGTAGACCTGAAGCTAGAGGCTGATATGTAAAAGGTACGTCTTTATGACAAGTAGCACATAGAGGAGAAAATCCTACTGAGTTTTAAGTACAGTTAACCATCTGTACTTAAAAATTCCAGCTCTGGAATCCTGTTATATTTTTCTCTCTTTCTTCATGCAAAAGGCGGCATCCTGAAAACTGTAGCTCAGACATGAAATTGTGAAGAAGCTGCTAGATAAATATGTACTACTTTGCTCTGCAGCACTTTCAAAATTATATAGATGCTGACAGTTTAGTGGAAGGAGCAGTATTTATATCTCAGAAGCATGTGGGTGGCCCCAACAAATATTAGTTACAGAAGCCTAATGATAGCTACACACACACACACACATACACACACACACACACACACACACACACACACACACACACTAGTTCAAAAGAGAAAAACTTCTTAAACTTCTCCTGCATGTGGACTCTCAGGAATTGGATCTTAAGTACAAGTCTCAGCCTAAAACTTCAACAGCATGAAAACCTCTCTTCTTTCATGAAGCAGCTTTGAAGTGGAAATCAGGAACATGCTCCTTGGCCCTAATTCAGTGGCCCCGCAGCTCACATGTATCCACTAATAAAGATGTCCGGAGGATACTTTTTCAGAGACCTCATAATGTACTCGGAGAAATAGGCTATTTTGTGAATCCTAATGCAGAAATAAAGGTAAATGGTGTAAGAAGAGGAATATAAAGAGGTAATGGAGGTAGAAAGAAAGGAGAAGCTATTGTGAGGTGTGACTCTAGTTGTTGCACTTTGGGTATGATAGACGTTTCATGTCAGAACATGCACATGCTACTGTGCTTGGAGCACAGTAGATGCTGAAAAAGTATTGTTAAGAAGTAGATGGAGGGCTGGGAGATGGCTCAGTGGAATAAGTGCTCCCCTGGCAAGTACAAGGGCCTGAGTTCAATCCCCAGTTCCGCCAAAAAAAAAAAAAAAAAAAAAAAAGAAGTAGATGGAAGGGCCGGCCAGATAGCTCAGCGGACCAAAGTGCCTGCTTAAGCAGATGCAGTGACCGGGGTTCATCTCCAGTGTGCTATGCTGGCCTTGGCCCTGGGGTGCGCTGAGCGGGTGACTGAGACTAGGCATGGTGGCGTGCTTGGGAGGCTGAAAACAGGAGACTCACTACCAGCCTGATCTGTGTAGTGAGACCTTGTAGACCCTGTACTAACAAAAAAAAAAAAAAAAAAAAAAAAAAAAAAAAAAAAAAAAAAAAAAGTAGATGGAGGCGAGACACACTATCCACACCATCTCTGCTTGGAACACAATGTGATCTTGCTTAATGGAATCCATGAGGCAGTCAGCTGCCTCTCTAAGTGGGCTTTCCTTGCTTGACAGCGAGAGGAAAGGAAGTGTTTGAGTAGGCTGAAGAGTCATCATAACCCATAATGACAGTTTGTCTTGAGATCCAGAAATACAGAACAGTAGTTGTTTTGCTTGCTTTGTTATAGAAAAGGACCTAGACTCAAATTCTAGTGCTAGTATTCACTAGCACTTTGTGTTTCTGGTTCCTCATTGTACAATAGGCAATGGGAACTTTAGCTGAAGAATTATTATGGTAATTTAATAAGATGGTCCAGGGCCTGGGGTTTAACTCAGTGGCACAGTGCCAGCTTGGCTAGCATGAGGCCTGAGTAATTCTTAGTTCTCACCTCCTTCCCAAAGAAGATGGTCCTAACACTCCTATTTGCTTTATGAATGCTTTTGTAAAATGGGGATGAAAATGGTAAGGACCTTATAAAGATGGTGTGAGATAGAGTATATAAATTATTAAGGTCACCACTTGGTAGGTAATAAATGCTTGATAAATCTAGGATGGCGTTAGTAATAGTATTAGTACTAATGATCTATTTATATTTCTGGTGGATACAATTAATGATCATAGAATTTTATCTATAGTTGTACAGTACAACTCTACTCCCATATTACTTGTTTGCCATGTTTACTTATTTTTTTATGTAGTTGATACAGGGTCTCACTACGCAGCTTAGACTTATAGATCCTTGTGTTTTCAGCCTCCACAGAGCTGGGATTACAGGTGGCTGTGCCACTACGCTACAGCCTTGGTCACCTCAGTGTGCCTTGGGATGGTGTTGGTATGCCATGTGGTGCTGGGGATCGAACCCAAGTCCCTGTCCTTGCCTAAGCAGGCACTTAGTCTGCTGAGCTATCTCTCTGGACCTGTATTATTTTTATTAAAACTCCCTTTTGGAGATGAGATGTTAGGGGTGAACTGATGCACTGAAAGAAGTTCTTCAATGAGGGCTGATCAGACAGATTCTCTGGAGAGCAGAAGTCAGGTGTAGAGTCTGACCAGAGAGCCCACAGTCTCCTACACTTCACGGATCACAGCAGGGCTTGGTGAGGTTGGAGCTCTCACGTCCACCACATGTTGTTCATGTCATGGAGAGAACAAGATGGGCCTGGGTCCATTCACTTCCCTAGAAGGTTATTAACTCTTCTCTTGTCACCTGCAGCCCCCACTCCATTCTTCCCTATGAAAGAATTTCAGCTTCACCCATCTGGCCCTTCTTTGATTCTCATACTTTGGGTGGCTCTCCTGTGTGTCCTTCCACACTAACACCTCTGTACGCCTTTGCTCTGCCAGCCTATCTGGTGACTGTTCCATGGATTGACATGATCAAACCTTCATGGGGTGGAAAGACAGCCTTTTCACTCCTACAGAGGCAAAGCACAGGATGGAGACTCTAGATACGACGAAAGAGAGAAGATGCCTAATTAGGGAACATGCAAGAAATCACAAAAGAGAGCTCTAGAGCTGGATGGAAACAGCAGTGGAAGCAGGCTGGTGTGTCCTAATAGTGGCTATGAAAGAAAGAGGTGGAACTGCATGTTTGTAACCATGGTATTTATTAAAAGGGACTAAGAGGATGGCTGCCTGCTAATGTCCCCAACTCTAGCCCAGTCACATCACCATTTGCGGCCTGTCCATATTTTACTGAGATGAGCAATTACATGTCCTGTAATGGCAATGAAGCAATAAAATTTATGTCTTGTCATCTTAACAAGATTAGACATAACCCTTCTCATAAAAGTGATACCAAATGGAGATTTTTAAGAATGTAAGTATAGTTAAGGACCCTTGAGTTTATCCCTCATAGTTAATTAAAATCCTCCCCAAGAATTGACAGATGATAGATATAAGGACATTGAACCTTTTACTCCATGGAAGGGTGAACTAATGATTTTTGCACACCTTGCTCAGCTTCAGGTGCTGTGGTGACTCGCAGCATTTGTACCACAGAGATTTCAGAAGTGAGGCGAAGGGGGTGACTCCAATTCCAGCAGCTATGCACACACTCACAGGATAGTGGAACACGTCTGTCAGAGAGGACCCGAATGGCCCATCCACCGCCAGCCTGCAATCACAGAGCACGGCCTGTCTGACTTTCAGAGCACCTTGCTCTTGAGTATAAACCATCTTGTACCAGGGCTTTTGGAAGGGCATGCCTAAAAATATGTGAAGAAAGATTTTCTGTGTACTCAAAAAAACCCTCTTCTGTGGAGCTTGGGCTAAAAGTGAAGGTTTTAGATTTGTTTCATGGTAGGGAGGTCAGGTCCTCCTGGCCAGATGCCAGCAGGGAAGGACAGAGCCAGACCTCTCCTGAGGCAGCCCATGCCTTCTCCACATGCCATGCTTTTTCTATGGCTCTGTGGAGCTAGTTTTGGCTCCCAGCACCGTGTAGCCCAGAAGAACAGGAAATGGAGAAGCAGCCAGAGGATTTAGGTGGCCTGTCTTTCTTTTTCCTAATGTAATTCTCCATGTTTTCATTTGTTGACCACATGGTTTAGTGTCTTTATATAATTTTGACCTAGTGGAAGCCCTTAGTTTGGAACAAATGTTATTTTGAAACACTTTTCATTTACATGTAACTTCTAAAACTCACTAGTCCAGATTATGCTGATTTAGAATCTGTGATAATCAAACCAGGGAATGTCAAGATGCTTTTTGCTTAAGAATTTTTTCTTTACAAGGATAAAGCATATTCCTTGAATATATAAGATGCTCTTTCATGGACTGGTCCCTGGACACTTCTCTTTCTCTTATTACTCGCTCCCCACATTGGTTTCTTGTCTGTTCCCTAAATACACAGCAGTGCTTTCTGCCACAGGGTCTTTGTGTGTGATGACCATTTCACTTGGAATACTCTGCCTCAATTCTCCCATCTTCCCTTATATGGTTAAATAGCTACCTTTCTATGAAGTCCCATCCAATCATTATTTCCTGAGGAAGCCCTCTTGGACTTATTAGCTTCGGTTAAATCCTCTTATATAATTTATAATACCACATGCTCTATAATCCTCATTGCAGTTGTAATTTTATGGTGTGTGTGTGTGTGTGTGTGTGTGTGTGTGTGTGTGTGTGTATGATCTGACTTAGGCCCGTCTTGATTGCTAGGCTCTCCAGTCTGTGGTAGTAGGAGCCAGGCCTGCACCACCCAACATGGAGCTGTTTCAATAACAATTTGTTGACTCAATTGTAAAAGGAATATTTAAAATAGTTCAGTCAGCAGACTGTATTAAATAACCCCAACTATTCCAAAAGTACACATTTACATATGAACAAAGATATGCTAATTAAAGGTTTCTAAGTTATTCAGAATCATTCCCTGAGGAGCTGCTGTGGAAGGCAGCAGAGGTGGCCTGTTTGGGCTTACTGTGTGTTCCTGAAAGTTCAATTGGATTTATTTTAAAATATTCTGTATTCAAGGCTTCCTAATAATTCAAATTAACTCTCCTCCTGTTAATCTTAATTAATAAGGCTTTATTACATATTGATATATGGAAATGGAAGAATAAAAATAAAAGGTCATTAACTAGAAAAGGTTAGAAACTTAGCCCAGTGTAGATTATTTTATAAATAATTAGGTAAAGTTATTGTGAGAAAGAGGGAAGAAAAATATGCTCACAGATTAAAATGTCCTATTGTTGATTATTTTTATGATTAGTCATATTTAGGATTTATTTGACACCAATTTAAAAATCCTATCAATTAAATCCAAAGGAGACTTGAATCCTAAAACCTACCAAAACATATAATAAATTCTGACATATTTGAGATTGAGTATCCTTTCTTCCATGTCTCCGACAATAGATCATATTCTCATGCTAAACACTAGAGCTCCTCATTCTGTTTGCCGTTGTGAACTAGAGATGATTTTTTATCATGTCTGACTGAAATCTGTCTCTTGACAGCTCTCACCTTTCGCCTTTCTGAGAAACCCATTCTGGGTCTTTCTCCTTTCCAGCATCCCAGGCCGCTAGTTGACCCTGGCTGTCATGACACCTTGTTATTCTTTGGGAGGCCAAATTTCCCAGTTCTCTGAGATCTCCCACAGTCTGAAATGGTCTCCTTTGTACACACATTTGTTTTTCTGCTTCCACTTTTTCATTACCACAGTACATGTTTGTGGTACACAATGTTTACATTCCTTGTGACAAGTTGGTCCATGGATACAACACATCTTGATTCTTTATTCATTCCCACTCCCTTGCCTACTTCTCGCTTCCCTCCCATCTCTTGATTCTCTTCCAATTCATTTTTTTTAAATTTAAATTTTAACTTTTTTTTTTTTTTTTTGGTGGAACTGAGGATTGAACTCAGGCCCTTTTACTTGCCAGGCAAGCGCTATCACTCCGGCCTTTCTCTTCCCATTCAAAGGGGATCTATTTCCCTATTTCCTATTACTTATCTTTTATTTTGCTCTTTATTTATATTTTGGGTTTCTTATAGAAGAGAAACCATGTGACATTTAAGCTCACTTGTCTGGTTTATTTCTTTTAACATGGTGATCTTGAGGTATATCCACACATTCCTGTCTTCAAGTATGTGCAACTATACCTCCTTGATTGTTATCCCAAGGTTTTTTTTTTTTTTTTTTTTTTTTTTTTTTTTTTTTTTTTTTTTTTTTTTTTTTTTTTTTTTTTTTTTTTTTTTTTTTTTTTTTTTTCAGTAACAAGAATTGAACTTAGGTCCTTACTAATGTTAGGCAATTGCTGTACCACTGAGCTACATCCCCTAGCAATGCCATTAGATTCATCTTTCTCTAGTATCCGTGTATGGGAGGCCTCCTGGTGTGTGCTTAACAGTACCCCGTTCTCTTTCTGGTAACCTTGCAGTCTTCTCTCTCTGAGCTGAAACCACTGACTCATCTGACCTTCCCTTCCACTGTCATTTCTGTGGGGCATGCAGCATTCTCACTGCACTAGTAATGTTTGTAGTTAATTTTGTGTGTGTGTGCTGTAGTACTGGAGATCACTCCAAGGCCCCAACAGTGTGATAGTCCTTGCTCTCTAAAAAGCTTTATTTTTTCTTATTTATTTATTTATTTTTTCTTATTTATTTATTAGCACTGTGGATTGAATTCAGGGTCTTGGGTTTGCCAGGCAGGTGTTTACACCACTGAGCTAGCTCCCAGGCCCAAAACTTTCTGTTTTGGGACAAGATTTTGGTAAGGCTAGCCTCTAACTTGTGATCCTCTTACCTCAACTTCCCTCAGTGTTGAGATTAGAAGTCTGCATCATTTTTTACAGATGTAGCTAACTTTTTTTGGAGCATTTAGCATGTGCCATGCGTGCATGGTGCTAGGGCTTTTACCTGAACTTCTATGGTTAATCTTAAGCCTCACCTTAAGTACTGTTACTATCATCTTCATTGTACAGAGGAGAAAACTGAGCCAAGGTGTTGGATGCACTTTCCAAGGTCATACACAATGCTGCACTTTGAACCCAGGCCATTCTGACGCTAGGTTGAAGGTTGAATTGCTGGGCACTTGAGTGACAATGCTGAGAAAGGCCTTCATTTCACATAAAAAGTCCTTTGCCTTGGGTTTGGAGCAAGACCTAGCTCTTGGCGTAGGCTGTCTTCTCCTTTTGGTTTCTACTTACCGCTTTCCCCTTGAATCATAGAATGGAGTTAATCTTTTTTAAGTCTAGAGCAGGGAAAAGATATGGTAGTCCTACCAATATGGGTAATTTAGTGTCAAACTAAAACAGTATGGAACTGTAAAATCATCCATGTTAGTTCAATAAAATTCTGATCTTCTGTATTTTGAAAACAAAAAAATTCTAGCTTTGATTTTGAGAGTTTTCTGCTAAGTACATATGCCTACATGTATGTAGAGATGGAGGGCAAATTAATTTAACAAAAATAGGTAAAGCTGCCTTTTTCCAACTCATGTTTTTAAGTCAATCCATGAGTATAGACAATGCCTACTATGTTCTGTGGCCTGTGTGTGAGGCACCGGGAATAGGCCCACTAAGTGATGGCTAGAGGTCATTTCATACTGGGAGGGAGGAGAAAGCCTCACCAGAAGGAAGTCTTAGGAGACAGCTGGGGACAGCATGCAGGGTAGAAGTGCAGTCACAGCAAAGGCCCTGAGGTCAGTGGGCTCAGAGTATGAAACATGAGCAGCCTGCCCTCCAGGGAGACGACAGGTAGCAAGTGTGGTGTGTGCATGCACTGGGATGCCATTCAACCTGGAAAAGAATGAAGAAGGAAATCATCTTCTGTGCTACACGGAGGAGCTCAGAGGAGATTCAGAGGCTGAGGTGGTGATATGGAAAATGGGGGGATGATGTCCAGAGCATAATCACAGTGAGTTGGGAGGAAGAAGTTCGGGAGATATTTATGTAAGGCAAGGTGACTGTAGTGAATGATAGCATGTTATATGTTCAAAAGTACAGAGTGACTAGCTTTTAAGTACACTCCACAAAAACATTAATTATATGAGGTAACATAATTGTTTATCAGCGAGATTTAGCATAATACACACACACACACACACACACACACATAATGTAGATCTACTTCAAATCCTGTTACATATAAATATAATTTTATCACATCCCCACAGAAGTGACAGGGGAAAGGGAGGTCAGATGAGTCAGGAGTTTTCAGAACAAAGAGAGGAGACTACAAGGTTACTGGAGAGGGTTGTGGGTGCTGTTAAGCACACACAAGGAGGCAGCCCCACACACGGATACTGGAGGGTGGTGACTAATGGCATTCCTGGGGAATGTAGTAGATGTGTGATAGAATACTTGCCTAACATTAGTGAGGACTTGGGCTCAATTCCTGGTACTGAGAACAAAACAACAATAACAAAAAGAACCTGGGATGGAGATCAAGGTGGTATAGTTAATCACAATATACTTGAAAACAAGAATGTGTGGATGTTCTTAGAGATCATTATATTAAGTGAAATAAATCAGACACATAAGCTTAAATATCACATGATTTCTCTTATATGCAAGACCCAGAATATTATTAAAGAGCAAAACAAGAGAGCTGGAATGGGAATGAGGGACCAAGATATCCTTCAAATAGGAAAGGGATGAAAAGATGGAGGAAGGCAGAGGGAAGGGAAGGCTATAAATACATATAATTGGCTGCAGTGGCCACACCAGTGCAGGAGGAGGTGAAGCAAATGAGCCCACAGAGGATCATGGGGAGCAGATCTGGTTGGGTGCACCTGGGATGGTGCATTCCTCAGACGTGAAAGCAAATGTTGTGGAGAAGCACCCCTGAGGCCCTGCAGGGAGACTGAAGCACTAGCTAGTTGGTGAGGGGATGGGACTGACTGGCTCAGTAGCTGTGTACACACAAAGCAGAAACCAGCTGGCTTAACCTCACTCTCTGTCTGAATAGCAAACATCTTAGACATAACATAAAATAGGTATTTTCCATTAAGCATTGATATGTAAAACTTTAAATCCCTACAGAATGCTCAACTGCATCGAGCATTATAGGGTAATACTATCATTAAGCTTTTCTTCTGGAGGGTTAACAACTTAAGTTTGAGAACAAAAATTACAGAAAAAGAAGGACTACAAGGATAGCCAACATTTTGGCCGTAGCCATTCAAAGTCAGTGGAGACTCAGGACATAAGAGAACTTGTACTGTAACATCGTGTAACTCAGTGGTATCCCAAATTTTCTGATCAAGGAGATTATGGGGCCACAGAGGAAAGTAATCAATGGTGTAGAGTGTACCTAAGGAGAGTCACATGGAGAGAAAACATTCTGTCATTCTTTCACAGAAAGCAAATTGGCCAAGCAATGGCCGTGACTCATCCACATGGCTGACACTGACAAAGGATCTACAAACTGTGCTACAGGGTTTCAGGTTATATCCTGAAGGGATCTGACTGAATGCAAAGGATACAAGAAATAACAAAAGTTATTTCTTGTTTATGGGTCTTGCTTTATCTTGGTCTTAACCATGCAGCAGAAAAGTATAAAACAAGGTATAAAAAGTAAAGCCATATTAATATGCTGAACTGGAAAAGGCTTACGTCAACAACTTCTGACATTGCCAGCACTATAGATAACCCACTACTGGACTATATTGGATTATTTTACTAAATTCCTGCACTTACAATATTTAAATGGCCATGGAATACCCATCTCTGACAAAACTAAACAAAAAAAAGGGAATACAAATGAAAGACCATTTTGTATCTGTATATACAAGATAGTTAGGATAAATATACAGCTACTTTCTATTAATTAAATGAGAAAAAAGATTTGTACTAATAGTGTTTGGACAGGATCTCATGTCTGCATCTTGTACTGTAAGTAACTACTATGAAGACAACAATATATAATGTGTTAATTATTGTAACTGTCCTACTAACCTGATTTGAAACTATCTCATTGCTATTTGTTTCTTAATAAAATTAAAAAAAGAAACCAGACTGGCAAATAGAGGGAGGGTGTGGATTGCAGAAATGCCAAGGAAAGGACAGAGACCAGAGAATCAATGAGACACTGTGTATGTGTGCATGTATGTATTAGCAATTTTACATATTTGCACTGCAAATTTGGACTTTTGTTACATTCCTTTCCCTGCAACATAAAATCCAAGAAATTATTCTTACTGAAATAGTCATATATCATCTATTTGAGGTTCTGGTTTGCACAGATGATATGTATGCCCAGCTTAATACCATGTTCTAGGCTGGGGAGAACATGAGGCTTCTTGCATCAGTGTGCCAGAGTTCTGAGATTAGAGGCATGTGTTACTGTGCCCCATTTATCATGCCATTCTTTGACGTCAATGTTTGAAATGAAGCCCTGTGACTAGATGTGTTCCAGTCACATGTGACTAGATGTGTGATATACTTGTAGTACCATGTCCAGTGGGAAAGGGAAAGGGATTTGATTCTTTTTGTTTGTTTATTGATTTTTTGAGATAGGGTCTTCCTATGTAGCTCAGACTGGCCTTGAATTCACTGTGTATCCCAGGCTAGCCTCCTACTTGTGGCAATCCTCCTGCCTCGGCCTTCTGAGTGCTGGGATTATAGGAGTGTGCCAGCACACTCAGCCTTGATAAGATTCTGTGTCTTACACTTATAATGGTGCTTGTTACCAATATTTTCCAAGTTCAATGAGCTAAAGAAAACCTATTGCATCTAGAATTCACTTTTTCTATTATTTTATCTTTATTCTCTACCCACCGTGTCTCAGACACTGTACTAGTTCCTAAAGATACACAAGATGAAGAACAATGGCCACCCTCAGGAACTGCCATTCCAAAGGTATTGATACTGTGCTTTCCCCAGGCAATAGATGCTGTCCTCTAAGGATGGCAGACATAGGAATCTCTTGATGTTTCTTTTGAAATATCAGGTTCTTTCAAAATTAGAAGTAATCTTGAATAGCAATGGGAATGGACTGTCTACCATTATTTGTTTAAAAATGACAAGAGTTATCATTTCCCCTGGGATTTCGATCCTCTGCTCTAGCTTTTCTTTGGGCTGAATTGTATCCTCCAGTGCAAGTATTGGGGTCTCAACCCTAGTACCTTAAAACATGTCTTTACTTGGAAGTAGCATTGTGGAGATAAAGAATCCATTAAGATAAAGGCTTCCAGGAGTGGAGTAAGTCCTGAAATTGACGTGACCAGAACATAATATCCTTTTCCAGGGTCAGACTATAACAACGATCTTCTGAGAACCTCAGGCTGCAATAGAAAAGAGTGTGCAGAGTTGCCTGACTCATGGAAGGCAGTGTATAATTAGACAAGAGATGCTTTTGGAGTTGGAGAAGCAAAACGTTCCTTCCTTTTGGATCATTGCCTACTTGTGTTGAACATTTTTTTTTTATCTGAAATATACTTGCTTCTCCTAGAAGTCTCCTTAATTATAATTTTTTTATGTAGATTCTCAGATTTAAAAAAAATGAACTGAAGCTTATAGCCTAACGTAAAGACATTGCCAAATGTGGTAGGATGTTAATGCATTATATACTATCCTGTTTGAAGTCTTTTGATTGAGACTTAAAAGAGGAATGAGAAGCTGGGGAGATAGCTCAGTACAAAAAGTGCTTGTCTGGAAGACACCAGATCCTGAGTTTGATCCCTGGTACCACAAAAAAAAAAAAAAAAAAAAAAAAAAAAGGAAGGACTCTCACCTTGGCAGACTGCAAGGCACCCGGAGGACCTGTCCCTCTGCTCCAAAGGCTTTAAATAAAGCTTCTGTCCAGTCTCCTGCTGCCCGGATGTGCACACTGAAGAAGTCCTCCTGGGGCGCAGAAGTGAGGGTGAATGGGTGCCATTCCAGCGGGGAGATGGCTGCACACTGGAGGAGGACGTACTGCCCTGGTGCCATCTTAAAGTCACTCTTTTTCATCTGGAGTTCCAGGACTGCAGATGGGTGACTTATCACCTGCGTTACAGCAAGACAGTCATTTGCCTTTGCGCTCCGGGGAAGGAGTAGGAAATGAAGGTTAGTTTCTGTCCATCTAAGATTTTTAGAATTAGGTTTTGTGATGAAATGATTTGCTGCGACTATTGGCTATCAGTTGCCAACGATATTTGTCACGATTTTTATGTCTGGTTTCCAATTAAGCAGCAATGAAGTTTATCCTTCTGACTACCATGGCTGACATTTGGGAAGGTGCCATTTGGTGCCCGGCATGGGACTCTGACTTAAAATGCTGGGCTTCCCGTGGCAGTTAACCAGATCCAAGAGAATACAAGTCGGCATGCTATGCACAGCAGATATCGTGCTTAGGGTTAAAATGGCTCACCAAATTATCTCCCTATTAAAAAAAAAATTCTAGAAAGATTTTGTCTTGTCAGTTATCTGTATCTTTTTTCAATCTCTTGTGAATGAACATGAACATTTATTTATTCATACCGACTGAAAAAAATCTTCCAACTCACTCTGAAATGTTTTGCTAATTTGTTTGCTTTTCTTTTGTCTTCATTAAAGGAGTCTTGTATCCTATCTAGGGTTTAGTTTTAGATCCAAGGAAGCATCCTGCCAGGGTTCATTCCTGCTTATGCCCAGAAAAAACTATGATTTTCTTCTTGGAAGATTTTTATCTTATTTTCTAAAAAATCTTTCCATGTCCTCATGTCTTCTTTTGGGGCAAGAAGCAGGAGAGTACAATCTAGTTTACAGATAACCAGGACCATCCTTCAGGAGAGCAGTTCACAGCCTTTCCTCATTGCTTCCCCTCTCCCCTCTGTTATTTGTTCTGGTCTTCTAAATGGTGTCCTTAGAAACAGCCCTAGAAGGTTTCCATGAGTTTTACTGTCTGAGTTTTGATATAACTTGACATCCTTTGGTACTTAACTTAAAAACACAAGTATGGAAAAACCATTTAAAGTGCAAATACAAATTTCCATACATCTCCTTTGCTGAAGACAGCCAAGGGGATGTAGTGTTTTGTTAACACTGCATGAGTAAAACAGTTTAGTTTTGGTTAGAAGATAATGATTTCTATGAAATTCTAAAAACTGGTGAGGGTAGAGTATTTGGTAATTTTTCATTCTTCTGCAGAGTTTTTTCTTGGTGTATCTGTTACTATTTTCTTTCAGCATGGGGTTAAAAATTTAAGAGCTGTGAGGATGGATGACAAGATGGGAAAATACTATCAACATACATCCACTCACTAGGGTAAAGGGCCAGGTGTGTGCTTCCTATTTTTCCTAAACTCCCCTGCACCCCTCTTGTTCTGAGTCTTCTGGCTATTTTCTTATTCTCTGCTCAATAATCCCATGTGAAAATGTGAATGTTTGAAAAATCTTTATGTCCCATTTGTATGTTTGCAAAATCTGTATCTTTATGTGGTGAAAGAAAATAATGTGATCAGAATAAAGCATTTTTACTTTTTCTTCTTTCTCCTCTAGTGAAAAACCAGAAAAAAGAGAAATACAGAAAAGTCTAGTGCCACACCACAAGCCTTTATCAGAATTCTGTGTACCAGTCTGGAGCCCAGATCTCTGTCTTCAGCAAAATTAGTCACACTAAAAGATGTTCAGGATACAAGCAATTATTAGAACAGAAGATGGACCTCTAAATTACAGACAGTTCTGCAATAAAAATGGCAAATTAAAAACTTGGGCTAATAAAACATTTTCATCTACACTCAGGTTTTTATTCAGACTTAAAGCTACACGCATACCTTGGTAAGGACAACTTCTTGTTGAAATCGCCAGAACCTAATTATTCTTTCACATGCGTACACGAACACAGGGCCCAAAAACCATTTCCAAGCCTGCGGAGAGCAGAAAAAGACACAGAGAGAAAGGAAATGAACATAGAATCCAAATATTTTCAATTTGAGCCAAATCAATATATAACACGATGGGCTTTAGACATTTTCCTTTAACTTGGGCCCAGTTATCAACAACAAAGATGTCTCCTTCTATTAAATACTATAACACTCAATTATTCCTTTTAGTCTATAAGCTTATTTAAGAGATTAAACTCTCCTATATTGGTTTTTATGTTTACTTGATCGATGATGCCTTTATGTAATTAGAAATAATTGAATTTGCAAAGAAATAAGAAAGCAGATTGATGTTTATGTTACATATGATAGGGTCATAAATGTTTCCAAACTCAGCCAAAGTCAGAAGCTTACAAAGCAGCACTACTCAGCCGACATAGGACGTGAAAATGAAATTTAAAAATTTAAATAGTAATTTTTTTGTTAACAATGCATTACAACCAGGGTTGTACTTGAATGAACACACCACACACACACACACACACACACACACACACACACACTCCACACACCCCTGATATTATTTGGAATAAAATCTGAAGCTAGTTACTTAGCATCCCTTAAGTCCTAGTTTCAGAGTTCAAACAAGAGCAGCAATGTTTGTCAGCAGAAGTAGGATAATAAACATGTTTTTCTCTAAATGAGACACTGTGTTAACTTTTCATCAATATAAGACCTGAAGATTTAGATTAGGTCTGGTACCCAAAATCTTGAGAGAGATGTGATATTTTTCTTTGTTCTAAAGAAAGGAAACTGAAGCTTTGTAAGTTCAAATACCTCATCCAGGGTCATCGAGGTAATAAGGAGTCCAACTGAAATGTGACTCTGCTGTGTCTGACTCCCAGATTTTGTCTTTCTAGGACTCTGGGTCGTCTGCTCTGCACACTTAGCATCGATGAAAATGGAGTCGTATTTCTTTCTGGTCAGCATTAAAATTGGTCCTGAAGCTGTTTCACAGTACATTAGCAACTCATGAACTGCTTGAATTTTAGGACGTTAAGAGTTCTTAGAAATCTAGTCTAATTTTTCTTTTCAAGCAGAAAAACCTTGACCTTTTGGGAAGGGTCCAAGTTACATAGAGAAACAGAACTAGATCTCAGAGAGCAAAGGCTGGACCTCAAAGCTTTGAAAATGTCCCTACATTTCCTCCTTGGTATTCTAAACCTTCACTCCTCCAAAAGGATTGTGGGAGCAGGAAAGGCATCTCATTCTTTTCAACTCATTAAGTGTGCCCCAGTGGTTTTAGCACTCAGGTTTTCCTTCCTGGTTATGCTGTACCATCTCTTAGGCTGACAGACTGTAAGCTTTTAGCATCACTTTTACTTCCTTTGAGCTGTCTTTCTTGGTTTGTTTTCTGTTTATTCCTTCCTCTGTTTGTCTGGTACATCTTCTGCTCTACCTTCTGCTTTTTTATTTCTGGGGGTCTTTTGTTTGTCTGAAAAGGCTAGATTTACTCAGACAACACAAAATAATTTGACCCACTTATTCTTTTCTATTTTTTTTTTTTTTTTTTTGGCTCAGCAGGGTTCAGCAATATGTTCAAAAATGGTAGAAAGAATACTAGCTTTTGCCCACCCGTACTGGGTCACAGCAGTGAAGGGGGTCAAAGCAAGCTGCAGACAGGCAGGGGCAGCAGGATGGGGTTGGATCTAGGGAATGAAGCCCCCTTCACATGCTTGAGTGAGCCAGGTTTTAAGAATTGGTTTGGTTAATTTACAGAAATGATAGGAAGAATGTAATTCTATTTATATGGTCAGGGAGAGTGAGCAACTAAGTGAGAGAGACAGGAGAGAGAGAGAGAGAGAGAGAGAGAGAGAGAGAGAGAGATTTGCAAAAATACACACTGTATGTGTTTTCACAAATAATAATTAATATGCCCTGTAGAGCTTCTATCACAAACTTCATTTTGGGTGGTGTCAAATCAGCCAGGGTCTTTGATTTTTCTATGCTGATAAAATCGAATGGATTATTTTTCTTTCCATGGCTAGTCGAGGAGAATGTGAGCTATTACTCCTTAGTGCTATCTTTATTCTGGCACATAAATTGCTCCAGGAGGAAATAGTCTGGCTTAATAGTCCCGGAAGTTAAGGAATAAGGGTGAGATATTGCCAGAAATGAATATTAAACTTTCTTCAACATGACGACCAGAATAGACAAGAGAGAGTGAAGACAGGGAGCCCTGGTCCCCCAATCAAGAGGGTCAAGTGGTGGGAGGTGGACCTTGAATCTGGGCCTGGAACTAATAGCTCCTTACCTATGCCTCCAGGCACGTCTTGGGTCTTATTATTTTCCAATTTTCTGTTTTGTGAAATGGGAAGTGACTGGAGAAAATTATTATTTAAGTTCCTTCAACCCCTCAAATGTGTTGGCTTTACTCACAGCAATAAATATAGTGTTGGGGATACGAACTTGCTGACAGCAACAGAGAGCTTGCAGAAAGTGCAAGTCTTAAAGGAAGTTCAAAGATCCAGAGCGCAGGGTACAGGGGGTACAGAAGCAAGTCCAGGGCCGCACAGCTGAAAGCTTTGGCTCACGGTGTGGCTTTGCAGCAGGTACCCCTTCTGACCACAGGCAAGAAATTGAAATTCCAAACTGCCTCATCTATTAAAAATGGAGCAGAATTATTTAGAGTAAGTTTCCTCAATGCAAAAAATACAGTGTATACTCTTGGCTTTATTTTTTCTTCTTCAAAAATACTCAGAAAGTCACGGTACAGTGAGTATTTTATGACAGAAATAAAATTATGTTGATTTAAAAGCAGCAGTAATGAAACTTGTTTCCTCTGCTTTCACTTCTGGTTTTTCATTCCTACCAGAAAATAAGAACATGCTGGCTCGGATTTTATTTTATGTGTGTGTTTATGAATAGCCTCCTTTTTTTTTTTTTAGACAATAAAATCTCCCGGGGCAGGACCCATGTTTCTAAATTTGTTCAGTGAAATGCAAACATTTAATAGCTACTTGCTGAAGTTCATTGAAATGATTCTACCTTAATTAAAGCTTCACCGCTTACCACTCTCATTTGCTAATTTTTTTAAAAAAAATCAACCTCAACATTACTGTTTGTTGATACTATAGTTAAATGATATATGGCATATCCTTGGCTAAGGAGGACTGGGTGTCTTTTGGGAATGGGTTGGGTGAGCAATCCTGGTATCTGGAGCCTCGTGTGCTGCAGAGGTCGGAATGGAAAGGAAGAATTAGGTATGTGGGGGAGGAGAATTTCTTTGATCATTTAAGATTACACCACGTAGGTACAAAGCATTGTCTGCCCAAACCCTGGAAGAAGGGTACCACTAGAGGCAAACTGATAAATATTTTCTCAGTGAAAACGTCCAGAAAATGCACTGAATTAAAGCAGGCGAAGAAGAAACAATGGACTCTTGCAAAGACGAGCACGGATGTGGTGCAGTAAGCCCAGAAACCCTTGTTCGTCCTTGGGATGCCTTTTGGATTCTGTGTCTATAAGACATCCGAGAGAATATTGCACAGTTCAGCCAAGCGATAATGGCACAGCCCACACACACTCGGAATCAGGATCCATTAAAAATAATGGGAACGAGTGACACTCTGAGTTTGGGTGTGCAAGGAGGTGTAGCAGGGGAGAGGTAGCAGAGAGACGGGTGAGTCCCCCCTTCTTAATGATAATTAATGTCAGTGTGTGCTGCTGGGAGCAGGCCCTGGTCTGTATTCATGAAGTGTGGGAGACTATTGATTTTTTTATGGAGAAGCTGTAGCTGAAAATTTTAGAGAGCCATTCATGTTCTTCATTAATATGCAGGCTGGATAGTGGCTACCGAGAGTTGAGTTTAAGATAGAGACAATCTATACTGGCCTTTAAAAGAACCACAGCCTAATGGGCACATCTATTTTGGTTCTCTCAGTTTTAAGCATTACTCCAAGTAGTTTCATCCTTAAAATCTGGTGCTTATATTAATGTATGTGACTTTTTTTCCAAAAGCAATTATTTGTATTCTTCCTATGTTGATGACTTAATTTCCTAAATCCCCACCATTTATATGTTATTATATTCTATTACCCCATCTTCTTTATGATGCATATTTTAGGGGCTTGCTTTCTTCTAGTTTTAATCTCCTAGCTTCATTTATCTTTTTTTCATGCATCATCCAGCTGTCCCAAAGGTTTATACTATCCAAAGGACACTAGAGCAGACTGAATGATTATTCTTCTTCACTTACGCTACCATCTGTAATGACTGTAACGCACTCAGGAAATCTTACATTGGTGGTGTGTGGGCATTGTCATCAACTCCAAATAATTAAGTCTTTTCTTGGGTGACATCATCACCATTTTAGTTGTAACAGCTTAATTAGTACAAGAAGTAAATACATTGGACACCTGAATGTTTTCCATTCTAAAGTTGTAGAAAAGAGGAAGGTAAGCCTGGAGAGAGGGCATGATTCTAATTTAGTGAAACGCAATCCGAGGTTGGGAATTGATGTCATTAATATGCAGAGAGGAGATGGCAGTTTTCAGAAGGTCAGGGAGCTAGAGGCCAGAAATGCAGAGCCATTTCTGTGCTGGTACGAATCCCCACAATATCAGACATCCCCATTTAAATGTAAGTGAAGAACACATTTCAAAGCTAAGCAAAGTGCTTTTGGCAGTAAACCTCTTTTAAAATTATCCATAACTTGATTTGTCCATTAGCACACTTAATAAAGAGTTGGCTTTGTCTAGTGGTGAAATGGCCTGTTCGTTTTTTCAAGCATATAAAGGCTGTAGTTATTTTAACTGCAAGGACAGTTATTTTTAAAAGTTCTTGGTGGGCTGACCAAATAACTGAGAGGATTAAAGTGCCTGAAAGCAGGCTCAGGGGCTGAAGGTTCAATCCCTGGACCTGCCATTCTGGCTTGCCCAGGGGCCTGCTGAGACAGCAATTGAAACTGGGTGTGGTGGCGTGCGCCTATAATCCCAGCTCTTGGGAGGCTGTAAACAGGCGGATCACTATGCCTTTGATCTAGTAATGAGACTCTGAACACCCTGTTGACCTTTCCCTAATATATATATATATATATATATATATATATATATATATATATATATATATATATATATATATATTCTCGGTTTCATTCTTACCGAAGGTTCCTTGCCGGAAAATTGAGGCACAGGGCACGAGCCAGCTGCTTGCCATTCAGCATAGCGGTCTCTACAGAAGGTGACATTGTGTAGCAGGACACTTTCTGGAGTTTGGCCTCGGATAATCTGACTTAAGACAAAAACACACACACAACAACAAATTGACTTTGTGTGGTCTACAGTTTGCTGTGAAACAATACTTCCATTTCTTGAAACTTCAGCTGTCACTCATCTCTCTAAGCATTTTTAAAAATAGGTATTTAAAAAGCTTTGGATAACTTTGAAAATCCAAGAAAAGAAGTGCCCCTCTGTGGTACCCTGTGTTAAATTGAAAGTGTCTATATTAGAGAATTCATAATGAAGAAAATTGTTTGAACACATGCTTTTGTAGACCGTTGAATTTAATTAGGTTTCATCTCGTCCTGATTGCTGATTTGGGCTAATTGGCTAACTTTGTACTATTTGGTTCTTTTGCAGATTGATTTAACTTCTGCTTAAACTTCTTCTTACTTTGTTTCTGATAACTTAGAAGTTTTCAAGGGAAGAAATCAAAAGCAGTGCCCTGAGTAATGGTGTTTTCTTCTCTCAGTGACCACTAGGAGGCTTAGTGTTTGACAGGGTCAAAATAGGTCCCTGTGAAGTATATCTTTGAGACTGTGTAGATAAATTTAAGAGCAGAAAGAGAAGCCAGGCTTTGTAAATGGAGCACTGGATGCAGAGTCCTGTAATCCTGTTACAATATCGATCACAAATGTATCTGGGACTGACCTCTGACAAATCGCTTTGGTACCAACTTCCAGGTTACCTACTGGTGCTCTTACTGCAAAGCATCAGATATGAAGATCACGTAATGGGAAATTGCTCAAGTCCTGGTTGTTTATGAGTAAGGAACATTGATTCATTTTGAGAAACAAGGAGCGCATAGGCTCAAAATTCTACTGATCATGTCCCGAAGAGCCTGCAGAGAAGCAGTGTCCTTTTGTATCACAGAGCATGGGAAGAGGAATGGCAGTATCCATAGGCACAGCCTTGTGTCAGCTAGAGGTGACATGCTGGTCTTTGTCCAGGATGTTTCTAAACCTGATAACTGAACAAAAATAACTGCAAATCTCTGATGCACAAATGATGCCTAGGCGAAGGAAGGAGACTCATGGATGGATCCAGAGAAAGGACTCTGCACATTTCAACACCTTCCTTCTCAGACATTAGACAGCATTTCTCATATCACCTAAAAGAGTTTCAGATCATTCATTTTATGCATTCTTTATCTTTTAAAATTTTAAACATTTTTAATATCTCTACACTATCCTATAACAGGTAGATTAGTGGGCTTTAACATATTCTAATAATCCCACCTTTACTTGGCATTTTGTATAGCATTTGCAAATTACTTTTGCTGTAAACAGGAACTGTAGAATACTTCACGCTGGGAAGATTAAATGAGACCCTTATCCCAAAATAAGCCTTTGATGTAGCTTAAATAACTAAAACGCTTCATCTCATGAAATGTTACTTGGATATTTGAAAAATATCTCCTGTGAAACACTGTCCACTGAAACCCTCTTGTGCTTTTGCAGTGAGTGCACCAGGCTGAAAGTGGCAGGGTCATGCATTTAGGGGACTGCAGGTATAACTTCTGGTGCATGGACCATCGAGAGCCTGAGAAACGTGCTTGTCAGGGATAACAGCCCCAGTGGCACTGGAAGGAGAACCAAGGTAGGAGACACCATGGCCAATCTCTGGGGTGGAAGATTGGCGTACACCTTCTTCCTTACCCTCCAGATGAAAAAGAAATGTAATATTTCAACACTCTGAGGAGTTCAGTTGCAGATACTTTTAAGCGGAAAGAGAACAGAAAGAAGGTCTTCAGCCAGGTAGCAGTGTGCAGGTGGAGGCTGGCAGAGCAGGTAACAAGGATTAGCAGAGGGAAGGGCAGTCTTTTAAGGAAAAATATGGCTCTTTGGATAACTCCTTTCTAGTGTGTGTGTGAGACAAGCTGAGGGACAGTGGGGGCGCTCTCAGTGAGGTAGAGGCAGTGAAAGGCAGCTCGTATCTGTGTCTTCTAGAAGTGGAAGGCTGTGGAAGGAAGGGCATCTCCTGCGCAAAGGGGGCGTGGTGGCCAGAAGGCAATTGACTTCTGGAAATGCAGACCCCAGGAGGGTCCCGAGTAGGACTTCCAGGCATTTAGGCGTGTGCTTCTTTTCAGGCCAGGTCGTCTGTACAGTGTGTACCCGCCCTTCTGGGTCGGCAGAGATCTGTGGCTTCCACATTCAACAACGAGAGGAGAATGGAGAGCAGATGCAGGGTTCTGCTAGTACAGGAAACAGAGCAAGGGCTGCTCGCAAGCCACCCAAGTGTGCGAGTGCCACTGGGAATGTTCTCACAGGGGGTGACAAAAAACAAGTGAGGTCTTGTTCTTTTCTTTAAAACTTTGTTAAGAGTAGAGATTTACTTGCCTAAAGACTGCTGTCCTAAGTCTGACTGCCATTCATTTATCTTAGAATTTATTTATATTAAAAGAAGTATTTATTTATTTATTTATTTGAGCAGGCTCTCACTATGCAGCTTGGACTCATAGTGATCCTCCTGTCTTGGTCTCCCCAGTGCTGGAATTGCAGACGTGTACCACCACACCTGGTTTCAGTGGGTGGCATGGCATGCCCGTGATTCCCGTTCTGGGGCTGGCCCAGCATGTGGTACCAGGGACTGAACCTGATTCCTTCTTCTTGCCAGGCTGGCACTTAGACAGCCGAGCTACCTCCTCAGCCACATGCTGGAATTTAAGTGTCATGTTTAACCCTTTGAACAGCCACCTAGGTCCTCCTTAAGAAGTGAGAAAACTACACTTCTAAATTGTTGCTGCAAATGAAAGAGCTTTGAAAGTTATAACATGGACAAGAAAAGGTGTTAATTTATTAAATAATTAAAAGGTGCAAGGTCATTTTTAGGTATCAGTTATCTAATTAATTCAGGACTCAATTAATATTTAAAGAATTTAAGAACATTTTAGTTGAGCAAGTACAATGCACACCCTCAAATACTTCAGATGCTGGTTTGGCCTCAGAATGAATGTGCACACAGCCATCAGGTAGGTGTTGAATGCCGGAAGAACATCTTTTGAGTATATTATCCTCAAAAGCGTCCAAGTATCTTACAGGATATCTGAACAAAGAAGGATCTCAGTCAATAGGGAAACAAACTGAGAGAGCGCAAAAGGATTTTCCCACTCCAGTGTGCCACCTCACACACTGTCCCCACTGTCCCCTCCCACATACCAGGCTGAATTGATGGCTTTGATTAAGCAGAAGTGAAATGTTGGTGTCGACGTGTATCTCCTGACTAATCCCTCATAAATTGGATTAAAAAAAAATAGGTACTGAAAGAAACATAGATCTATTGTCATCCAGCAGTCATTAGAATTCCTGAATCTGATAAACATGTTAGGAGTCACTAACAGAGTCAGTTAGGAACAATAAGTATACTGCCCTACCTCTGTAGCTTATTTTCTGTGTTACTAAAAGAAATTTATCACTGTGATCATGTGTTTTCATATATGTGTCCTTTAATCACTGCATGCCATAACCCTCAATCAAAAGAACCTCATAAGATTGTTTTGAAATTCATAAAGAGGGCTAGGGAAATAGCTCAGTGGTGTAAGTGCCTGCCTGGCAAGCACAAGAGCCTGGGTTTGATCCCTGGTACCACATGCTGTGCTGGTCCTAGAACCCCTGATGCACCATGCTGGCCACCAAAACTGGGAATGGTGGTATGTGCCTGTAATCCCAGCACTGGGAAGGCTGAGACAGGAGGATCACTACAAGTCTGAGCTGCTTAGTGAGACCTGTACCAAATAAATAAATAAGTAAGTAAGAGTTTAAAAATTTGTAGAGATAAAAATTTTAACATACTGAGCATAGTATGGACTTACCCTAACCCATGGATAGCCAGGCTGATAAAGAAGATGATGAAAACATGGTGTATATACCAGAACAACTCATAAGAGGACTGTCGGATGAACTCTGTAGAAGAAGTCATGATCAAGACCAAAGCCAGAGAGATCATCAGGCCAGTAAGGCCTGCCGCTGTCGTCAGCAGCCCAGTGATCGTGTCCTAAGAGAAATGCATGCCACAACTTAGCATCTTAGTACATGTTTGTGGGTTGTAGTGTAAATACTTGAGGGTCAGAGGCAAGAGCCATCCTAAGAAGCATATTATCCTCAAAAGAGTCCACTCATGACTTGAGAAATCAGCTGCCTCACTTTCCCTTTGCCCTGTGTTACAGTAGACATTGGTTTTGCTCAAACTGTATAAAATGCCACAAAATAATTACATTTTTCCACTCGTATAAATTAATTTTCATGTCAAAGTTACTGGCTCAATGGAAATTAGCACAAAACATAAAGAGAGCATTTTAAGATAAAGGGCCGCACAGTAAATCTGTTTTTAAGTTTTTAATTTAAAAAATGAAAATGCAGATCACTATACTTAATTGCATTTTAACATTAATAAACACATTTTTGAGAGGTCCCTCAGGGGCATTCCTAATAAAGCAGCTACACACTCTGTTCCTCTTGTAGTTATTCCTTGCTTTTGCTTTTAATTGGAAGGACCATGACTTGCACTTCGTTCACACCACCTCAGGGGGCCTGAAATATGGCTTGGTAAATCCTGGTGATCAATACAGGTACAGCTATTCTTGCTTTGTGAATCCTTCCAAAAGGTTGTAATTCTGACCTCTGAGTGCAAAGGACACTTAAATAAACCTTTCCAAAAATGAATCTTAAGGCACTTTGTTTTTATGGTGAGTTTCCCCTATTCTTGCCTAGTCATTAGTATTCATGCATTGTGCTACTATCATTGAGCCGACCATGAGCTCAATAAACTCACACTACATCTTTTGTCAGTAAAATCTCATTAATTTGGGCAGTTTTGAGATCTGGAGGTAATTTGGAGAGGAACTTCTCCGTTGTTTATTTTTCTTTATAGAACAAGGAGCAGAAATAAAATTGGAAGGGGTATGTCTCCAGCAATTAGTAGAGTTTTTTCTGCAAGTACACTCAGGCATTTTAGAAATCTATTTACAGCATATGATGTGCTAATTTCAAATCATTCTTCATATCTTATACTATTAAAGCAAATCTTTACTTTTCTCTAAGCAACACATTTATAGGCTGGTTTGAGTTGCAAGGAATCCTCTCTGAAGCAGTCCCAATGCATCTCCTTTGAAATACCCTGTAATGTATACTTTGTTATTGATACTCCTCTCTCTCCAACCATCCCAAATTAGAGGGTTTTCTGAGCTTAATTAGTACTTCCATAGTATATTGCTTCTAAAATTTTGAAATAACTCTGCTGGGAGTAGCTCAATTATACTGTTCAATTGCCTTAAAAGTTATCTATGATAAATACTATTTGCTGTATAGTCTCTTCATAATGTTGGGATTTACTCTTATGTCTGTGTAGCTGCAAATTTCCAATGCCTTTGTGGGGAAGAGCATTAACCCCAATAGGTACCCAGAAAAATGCTGTGACTCAACTCAGCGACAATAGCGCATTCATTTCTACATGCTTAGGGCATTTGGAGTTTTGATTTATCACTTGAAAATTGTGCTTCTAATTGCTGTCAGTTAAGAAAAGGTAGCTTGACTTGATCAATGGCCTCATATTGCAAATCATCCTGGGATAATTAAGAATTTGACAGGGATGCATCTTTCCCCAAATACTTTGGATTTTCTTCTATCAAGGAAAGCTGTTTGAGGAACATGGTCACTTTTCCAGAGATAGCCCAGCAACAGTGGTCAGATGTTGACTGCCAGAGCATATTGCCTCAAAACTTTACTTGGGAAATACAGATTTTTGTACAACTTGGTCACTCTGCGGGACACATATTCTGTGACAGTAATACCTGGAAAACGACCCAGATCAAGTACACAGAGAGAGGCATGTTCCTATCTTTGAAGAAGAGAAATTTCTGGGGCTATAACTTTGCCTTTTTTTTTTTCGCTTCTTTACAGATTCTATTGCTCTGTGTACCTAGAAAATTAGAATTAATGGTATCACTAGCCTTGCAGGTCTTATGAAATTAGCTTTTTGCCAGTATCTGATTTGGTAAACCCATTTCTCCTGCGTGCCAAAACATGAGGCATAGGAGAAGAGATCCAGAAAACAATTTGCAAATTGAAAATGAAGACATCCACTTTATAATCCGGGTTTAAGTGGCATCTTAGTCTTTATGAGTTGAATATCAGTGAAAAGAATCTGCACATAAGCAGCTCTTCAAATTCGAAACTATTAGGGTTCTAACAGGTTATTGCACTTCCTAAGTAATGCACATACGTTTCCTTAATTAAGTGGCACATGTTTTTCTCCCTGCTCATAACCTCTTGCATATGGGTTGAGAAAATAACTTTTTTCATAAAGGTGAAATTGCTGTTAACATTTGATAAAAATGCTCCAGTTTGTTGAAAGTTTTTGAAATGCATTTTCTTCTGAAGAAGCAATGGGAAAAGGAAAGAGTTTTCAGAAAGACAGTGAGGCGGCACGCAGGGACTCACGGTGTGTGCGGTTCGGACAGGATTGAGGTAACTTTCGTTTGGGGTGTTGCCAAGTTTGGACAGCGTGGCCGCCAGCGCTGGGGCGTCCTCCAGTTGGCTCGCATGGAAGCGCTCCAGGTTGAACACATGTGCCACAGTGTGGATGGCTGAGGATGAGGGGACAACATTAGACAGGGGCCATAAGGGGCTTGTTCTTTGTAGTTACTCAAAACTACCGCGTCACTGTGTTCATGTTTGTCTGTTCTGCCAAGGAAAAGTGATTCATTTGTGCTTCTTTCCCAGTGTCTTGGTTGGAGTGGATCAAATACTTTTGAACATGGTGTATGACTCACCACATTTATTTTAATTATATTAAGAAATGTAACTCTCAGTTTGTCATAATTTAATTCGAAGCATGTAATTATGCTGGAAGTCAAATAAGTCTTATGATATCAAAGTGTGGTTATCTATGATATAATTCTTTTCTTTTTTCTTTTGCAGTACTGGGGATTGAACTCAGGACCCTATGCTTGCCAGGCAAGCACTTATTCTACTGAGATATCTCCCTGGCCCTATAATTCTTAAGTAAAGGTAATATATGTTATAGCTTAAATATAGAATTTCCTTAAGGTAGTAAATATTATTCTAGTACACTGTACATGATAAACACTGACATATGTTACTGATAGGAAAGAAATATCACTTTTATTCTCTTTTATGTCTTCTATAGTTTGCTATTTGCTTTACATATTTCAGCATATATGTCTATATTTCTACACATCACCATATACATGTCTGCATGTGCTATTCCTATTGTACTGAAATAAGCAAGTACTTGTGGAATGCAAAAACCCTTTCTATTTTCAGTAGTAACCAGCTGCTTTCTAGTTCTGAGAATTGGTGTTGTTTAAATGCTGGTTGGACAACACCAATTCTCAGAACGAGTTCAATCCCTGGTTCTGAAAAAAAAATAAAATTCTGGCTGGAGGGAAAAGGCTCCCAAAGCACCACCTAGCCTGAGGACTTTGTCTGACGTCAGGATTCTTTCCCACCTTGTGAGATCCGTAGGGAAGACTGTGGTCACAGCAGCCAGATCACCACATCCTCCTGCTTTGGTATCCAGTGGGGTGCCTAGTGACACTGCCACTGGGATCAGATTGGAGAGGGACCTGAAGTGTGAACTCCAGAACCCAGGGCATGGATCATTTCATAGTTGATTTCCTCTCCTCCTTTTTCTTTTCCTCCTTCTCCACTTGATAATCCCCTCTTCCACTTCTTCATGTCCTTCCACATCATCTTCTTCTTCCTGTTCTTCTGACTCCTCTTTCCTCTCTTGCTGTACCCACACTGAGAGGTAGCAGGACCTCCTATGATTATCACCTACACATACTGCTGATAGGTTATAGAATTCTCCACGGCTTTCTCTTTGGGGCAATGTATGGAGGAATGAGGGGAAAATAGGACCATCAGAAAATCCTAATAATATTTGTTGCATTTTAGTCCCTGTAGTCTTAAGTTATATACTTATTTAGAAATCTCACCCTCTTTTGAGCAGAATTTTTCTCTCTGTTGTTAGAACTTTTAGTCCATAATCAGTCTTTCCATCAGAGTGAGTCTCTTTTCAGATTTGCAAGGTTATACTACTTTTAAAACTCTCCTTTTTTTATAAAGTACTCAGTACTACTTTTTTATAGTTATGGAAACTTGATTAATATAAGTAATTTGGTTAATCGGCACAACCATGTCTATCAAGGAGTGCCTTGTGTAGTCCAGTATCCACGAAGCTAGAAAAACTTGTCCACCAACACAATGTCCACAAAATGAGAAAGGTTTGCTGCACTGACCACAAGCAATGCTTACCAGTATTTATAATTGCTATTTTCTATCACTCTTTTAAGCTCTTCACAAAAACAAACAATATATCTCATAACTAACAAAGCTGAATGCTTATACCATGTACTCTATATACCATGTACTAGGTACACAGTACCTAGAATTCTCCACGGCTAGGTACACAGTACCTAGTACATGGTATATAGGTACCATATTAGTAGCTTTAGGTATATTATCAGATGTAATCCTCAAGTATCAGTCCTATTTTACAGACTAGTATTCAAAAAGTTAATGATGAAAGTGGGTTAAAACCCTATTTATTTGTCTTCAGGGTCCAGGCATTGAAATTTAGTTGGTGTTGCTTGTTTTAATTAATTAAAAATTAGTATACCTTGCTTTTTACTCAAAAGTAGTTTCTGATACGATCTTAGGTAAAACTCTTTGAATGGTTTTCTTGAAGTCTTTAACATAGCATCCTGAAGCAAGTGACTGATCATGGAAAGTGAAACTCTCACAGTTGATTGACACAAATGTTCTTTACTGTCTGCTTTTGTATGCCTCTCCCCTCGTGTTTCTGCTTCCAGCTTCCTTTGAGTTCTCCAATGGGCTAAAGCTCTCCACGCAGGGACTGGAGCTGTTTCCCTTTTATGGGGTTGGAAGCCCTCTTGTTTATTTTGCTTATTACTGGAACAAAATAGCCAACATTCAAAGTTAAAGGAGCAAAAGTTCATTTAGCTCACGGATGGTAGAGCTTTCAATCCATAATCAGCTGGCTGCAAGGCAGGGTGGAACGGCAGAGGGGCATTGCAGAGGAGGAATAGTCCATGTCAGAGCAGCAGGAGATGGCAAAGAAGCAAGTGGCATGCAGCAAACAGTGGGTGCAGCAAGCCTGCCTTTGTCTGCTTACACTGACTCAGGCTACCTGCCTTTTGGGTAGTGGCACTCATGTCCAGGGTGGCTCTTCCCATTACATGTACTCAGGTCTGTACTAAATCAATCAGTGGATATCTTAGTTGCTTTTGTCACTGCTGAGACAAAATACCCAATGCTCAAAGTTAAAGGAGTGAAGGTTTATTTTGACTCACAGTTTGGAGAGGTTTCATCTCAGTCAGTTGTCACCAACCAAGGTTGGCACCACAGAGGGCATCAGAGATGAGAAACAGACACAGCCAACAGTGAATCCGCCAGCAGCAAGAAGCAAGTTACAGGTGAGAAGCAGTGGCCATTTCTGTCATTTTGTCCAGGCTCCCACCCATAGGCGATAGCACTCACACTCAGGGGCAGCCTTAATCCTAGCATCACACCACCAATCAATCCTAGTATCACATCGTTGAACACAGACTCGCTCACCCTTGATCACTCTGTTTCTAAAAAAACCCCACCTAGCAGCCTGAGGCTCTGGAGGGACATCTGGATAACAATACACTAAGTTAATAATCCCACAGCCCTAATTTCAGCATCACACAATTTAATCCCAGCATCACACACTCTAGATCCAGCCACCCCTGAAAAGCCCGACCTAGGACTGCATGAAGCTTTGGGGAGACATGTAGATAAAAGCTATCGGAGAAGCTGAGTTGCACTTTATATTAAAGGACTGCTTTACCATTGTATAATCCACAAGTGACAAGTAGAAAGAAAATACAAAATAAATTCTCCTTTTTATTATTCTATTTTCATAGTGTTCTTCACCTATGCAATGAGCTGTTGATCACAATCTGTTTTCTATTAGATTGATTTCCACATGAGAATTAGGCACTGTTAGACTACATTTAAGTGTGTGGATTGAATGATCAAAACCACTGACCTATTTATTTATTCTTATTGCCAGGTCTCTCCTGAAAGAGCTGAGAAACTAATGAAGTAGAATGAAAAAAAGCCCAAGGTACTTTTCAAGAGGTAGCTTCCCAGGGAATATGCTGAACACTATTCTCCTCAGTATTTTCGTGTACTTTAACATTCATATCGTAAATGTTCCTTTGCTTCAGTTTCCTCTATTTGGTTTTCATTTTACAAGGTATGGGACAAAAAATGGAATGTTTTATTTATCTCAGGAATTTTTAGAGTGAAAACTGCTTATGCCCATGTGTTTGTCTAAACATTTTATTTCCCTCTTAGTTATGATTGTAATTGCATTGTGATCTTGGCACGGGACTAAAGATACCAGATACTAAATCCAGAGCTGCTGGGGCTTGGCACTCACCAGGGGAGACATTATTTTTACTCTTTTATCAGACATCATATTTTCTTATTTCTTTTTTTTTTTTGGTGGAACTGAGGATTGAACCCAGGCCCTTACACTTGCCAGAGAAGTGCTTATTCTACTGAGCCATCTCCCTGGCCTCCATATTTTCTAATCTTAATAAATTTTAGGCTTTTTCTTTTCTTAAATAAAATCTTTTTCCTTACTTATTTGGTAGAGGGTCTTCCTATGCAGCTCAGACCCTTGTGATCCTCCTGTCTCAGCCTCCCCAGCACGTGCTCCAACATTATAGGTGTGTTCCAGCATGCCTAGTTTCAGTGGCTGGCACAGCACACTCAGGGCTCCTGTTCCAGGGCTGGCACTGCATGTGGGTTTGAACATGGGACCTAGTGCCTGTCAGGCAGGCACTTAGACCACTGAGCTATCTCCCTAGCTCCTTTAGTCTTTTTCATATGAATAACTACATTATCTATGTTGTGGGGACAGTTGCTTTCGAGCTGTGATAAATGCTCCCATGGTTTGATTTTTCTCTCAGTCGTCACCAACATTTCATGCTACTAAGTTTAATACTAGTCTGTAGCAGAAAGAATACTGAAGTGGATACTTCTTAGCTACCTAATTTCTTCCAGATTCTGTCTTCTCCTCGGTGGCAAGGATGAATTAGACACAATTACAAGGTGATTGAAAGATATGGGGACTGTTTCCATTTTAATTCTTTTTTTATATAAAAGACACATTGCCATTAAACTACCTTAAAATATTCCTGACATTGAAAAAACTTTTCATTCTTGCCACTTGCTGAAATAGTCATCTTTTGTTTTTCATTTATGTATTTGGTACAAGGTCTCTTTACATAGCTTGGACTCATAGTGATCCTCCTGTTTTTAACCTCCCTAGCATTAGGATTACAGGCATGTGCTACAGCTCAGCGTGCCTAGGGGTGGAGCCAGCCCAGAGTGCAGTGCCGGGGATGAACCCTGGGCCCTGCGCTTGCCAAAGCAGGTACTTAGTCTGCTGAGCTATCCCACTGGCCCTGAAGTCATCTTGGCCTGATGTCCTGAATCAATTTAAAATGTTTACTTTTCATGGTCATTTGACTTTAGGAAAGAGTCATACATTGTAGGTGCCAGGTTGGGGAATCAGGCAGGTGGGAACACACTGTAGTGTTCTAATGAGCTTGTCTCTCTGTGGAATGCACTTAGCAGCCGCAGCAGCAATCCTTGTATTTTTGGTCACCTCTTGTAAACATACTCATGAAAGGTGACTTCCCAAACTGCTTCAGAAAGTGGCAAGGAGGGCCAGGGAAATGGCTCAATTGAATAAATACCTGCCTTGCAGGTGCCTGAGTTCAATCCCTGGTTGTGTCAAAAAAGAAAGAAAGTGACAAGAGCTATGTGATCAGTGTGTTTGTAATAAAGGGGAGTATTTTGAGACAGATGGAGAGTGAAGTGTCTTTTACTGCAGTAGGTCTTTTTCATTGGAGTATTCACTGTATATTTTGATCACCTTTTGTACATATCTTAACTCGTTTTCAGCTGTGTGGCTCCGGTTATTTCTGTGAAGTTAACTGAGGAGAATGTTTAGCATTGCAAATGGTCACTGTAGACTAATATGAAAATAAAACAGGGGCCAGGGAAATGGCTCAGTGGAATAAGTGCTTCCCTGGCAAGCGCAAGGGTCTGAGTTCAATCCCTGGTTCCGCAAAAAAAAAAAAAAAAAAAAAAAAAAAGAAAATAAAACAGATGTGAAATTCATGTTTTGATTTGCTTTCAAAAACATTAGTTTAGATGGAGCCCTTGGTGTCAGAGTAAATCCAGTGCCTTTAGTTCCTCAGGTGAGCTTAGTCTGGTGCCTTGAGGACTCCCTGGTACAACTGATGTGTCCTTAGGACAGCCCAAGATGCATACATCCATCACCCACTTAAATGAGCCACAGGAAAACGTGCTATATTTGGACCTTTGTGTAACTTTGTTTTCTCACCAAACTATTTTCAAAAGAGATCATCAATCTTGGACATCATATAAATATGCAGTTAATTGGTGCACAAACTTCTGAGTTCAAATATGGAGCTTTTAATCGAATAGTGAACCAAAATATTACAAAGTATACAATTAGAGTCAGTTGCCCTGAAAAAGTTTCCTTGTGTCTCATTTTTCTGGAGATCAAAAGAAATATAACTGAGAGGAACCCTGGAAGCATGGTCAGTTCTGCTTGCCTGTCATCAAAAATAGGAATTTATCATTTTGGAGTTAGCCACCTCCTGGTTAAGCAGCCTTTGGAAGCAAGGAATCAGGAACAAATGCTGGCTGTGCTTCTGCAGCCAGAAACTGGCTGAGATTTTCAGATCTGTGGTCTGATCTCTAGGACAACCCATGGCTTTTGTACTATGCGTCTGTGACTCTTGGGTGAGACTGTGGTCAGAGCTTTTATGGAGCTCCCAGGATCCTGAGCAGAAATGGTTACTTGCAATTTGATATATCCAGGCCCTGAAAAGTTTTGCATTTGGATCCTTTTTACTCTGGGGCTTTATTTTCTGTTTTTTTTTTTTTTTTTTTAACCTGATCTCACTCCTTTTAACCTGCTCCCATTCTGTTTATTGATGTTTGTGAACTAATTTTAGAAACTCATCAGGAACTGCACTCAGGGTAATTGCATACCCCTGAAAGCTGGCAGGCACAAGCCATGGAATTTGCTGGAAAGAACTGCCTTGTTCACTGTTTCTTTTGATGGAAACTCAGGTTCCAAGTAACTACTTTTCAACTGAAAGTCTTTAAGGTTTACATAGACCAGGGAATCCACAAAGATCCATGTTACTTTAAGATCCATTCTTGCTATTAAGTTAGTAAGAATGGAAAGGCTGTACAACTATGAGTTTTATACCAGTAGGGTTATAGTTCCCCCAAATGATTTATTAGAGAGTGAAGAATGCTCCCACTGCTCTTATCATAGGCAGGCAAGCAGGAAGGCAGGAAGCCAAAGGAAGAAGGGCTCCTGTCACTGCCTTTTCGGTGATGTCCTTGATTATAGAGACCATTGTTATGCCTCTTCCCTCCTCCTCCCTAGCCTACTTTCACCAGTCTCTAATTACATCCTTTAATGATCTGACCAATTAAAGCCTACAGTTCAACTTCTAGGGGAATGGATGAGAAATTAGAGGCTGGCATGCAAACTTCCATGTGCACGCATTTCTTCCAAGGTTACACACCTCTATTAAGTCAGCCGGCTATTTGAAAAGCTGCATAATGGGCAAGGCTAATAAAATAAGTGCAGGGACATTGCAGCTGCTCCCTGGAGACTGTGTCAGAAGGACAAAAATGTGAAAAGCAAGGTGTATCCATGAGACCAGGGCTCAGTGTGTTTTTCCCCCCTCTAAAAGCACAGTTGCCAGCGACATTTCTCAGTTAATGTGAAATGTAATAATTGCTTTGTCAGTGTTTAGGAGAAGCAGAGAGCTCTCTTCCCACCCCCCTGCCTTTGCCTGGGTGGAAACCACGGCAGCAGCGCTGGTTGCCATGGAGGTGGGGACTGGCAGCTCTTTGCTTTTGCACACAGTGCTGAGAGCTGGTGGGGCCCCTGGAGATGGTTGGAAACCCTGCAGAGGAGCGGGGGTTCAGGATGAAATGGGTTGCAAAGAATATGTGATGCTCTCCAGGGACTTGTGAGGGAAGGAGGAAGAGAGAACGTCTTGTTTCTTCTGCAGCAGAAGAAACATGTGTTTTCGTGCATTTGTTTTCTTGAATGATGGCATTATTTTTAATCACTTTGCTTCTCACACTTTGTTTTATCCTTTCAAAACTGCTCTCAGCTCCCTGAACTAAAGCAGTTTCTTCCTATATCTTTTCCAATGTTCCTTTGAACTCCTCTTCCCTACTGGCCAGGGTCTACTTGTCCTCAGCTTTGATCAAATCTGTTGACAGCCTGTTATGTGCCAAGTACCAGGGAAAGGAAGAGGTATGAGATCTCCATCCCTGACACCAAGCAGAGTCTGAAAATTGTCGTCTTATTTGATAAGAAGGGGGTGATGAGCCCTGAAAGTGAGGGTTCTGCAGGAGAGGGTGGGCTGGACAATGGGCTCCTCTGGATATGGGGATATCTGACTCAGGGAGGGTGATGGAGAGGTGTAGCATATTGGGCAAAGTGGTCAGTATGAGTAAAGGTACAGAAGGCTCTGGAAATGGACAGAGTGGGAAAAGCAAGTGGATATGGAGAGAGAGGTCCTGGGATGGGGGCAGGGGGTAGACTGGAAGAATTTGTCTGTCATACTACAGAATTTGGATTTGGTCTTACTTGCAATAGCAGCAAATAAATGACCTTGTATTGTACAGATTTCCAAATCTGTTCAGGTCCTAACAATAATCTATGCATAACTTTGAGCTGGATAAATTTTATTACTGCTCTTTAATTCCACTAAGAACATAAGAATTTTAATCTAAGATAAGTCAACTAACCAATGGCAAAGTTATACCATAACTTGGTCATCAGGGTCTAGTCAGTCATTGCCCATGTTTAATTATTCTCCATCCAGAATAGTACTGGCCATAACCAGTGTCAGAAGGCTATAGTTCCTTTCAGAGTATCTTGCATATGGGAAATGTTCCATAAATTTACTTATGGATACATTTATTCTATTTATATATGGTAGTTGCACAGAAAGAAATATACATACCAAAGAAGAAAAATATTCCACAAGGCATATTTCCCTATATTCTTTACTTCATTTTATGATTTGTTTTGATGGGAGTCCTCTTGTTTAAATACTATACAGCTTTCTCTTAGAGTCTGATTTTGCCTTGAAGCTATTCTATGGTGATAACACTGCTCTTGTTATTTCATTGTACTGCTCCACTCTTTTTAATGCAAAATAAGGATTTTGAAGCTTTTAAAGGAAACCTAGAAATTCTTTGAGTTCCTTCTTTGACAGGCCTACCTAGGAGCATTGTGCTCTCTATTTGGATACCACCTATAGGGAATAGAAAGAACTCAGCACCCTTGGGTTACTCCAATTCTAATTTCAGATAATTTTCAAGGACTGGAAAAGGCCTGTATTGTTGAACTAAAATCTGGTTCCCTGGTGTTCCATTCCTTAGGTTCTCTCACCCACCAAAGGCTTTTGTCACACTGTCCTGTACCCTGGGATGTGAGGAAGTAGCCCTGTGTTTGGGTCTCTATTCCTCAGCTACTGTTCCCTAGGACATCATGTCTTTTTACCCTGGCTTCTTAACAAATCACAGAGACCTTTGACAAAGCACTTCCTGGGTTTGTTGACTCTGGTGTCAAAGGCAGTCAGAAGGGAGAAGCTTCTCCTCCTGTCTCACTGCATACCCCAAGTTGTGTTAATTGGCACTCGGTCACCGTCTGTCATGTCTTGTTGCTTAATTAAATTCACATTTGTTTTGAGTGTTCCTTTTACTTTGCTATTTTTTATGCATGAGAAGATAAAAACAAATGAGGAAAACATTTTATAGTTAAATTAGTTTGAGGGAAACAGTCCTGAATCATAACTCTTTATCACTGTGGTAGTCTTTTATTTAAATGTCTTTGTTTTCCAACTAAACCATAAGTTGGTCATTATCCTTCTTTTTTCTTTTTTTTTTTGTTCATTTTTTTCCCTACTGATATCTCATCTTAATCTTGAATGCTAATTTATACTGACTTCTTGAACTGGAAGTATAATAATAACAATAATACCTTATATGGCAATAAAGAGTTATAACTTATCAAGGCCCTCTTGTATCTACTAGCTCAATACTACTCAGAAACAAATTCACATGATTTTCTTTTCTTTTTACTGTCCCTGATATCATTTGATGGTAATTCTCTTACGATTATAAGTGAGGTTTTGTTCATGGATCAGTTTTACTTCTGCTGAAAATAATGTTAAATAACAAAGTGTCCATTTCCCAAGTAGGTGTTTATAACTGAATTATCAACTAACCCACTGTTCACAAATAAAAAGGAAATTTCACCAACTTTACTTTGGTAAATGGAGTAGCTGGAAAAACTATTAGACATCTATAGAGTAGAAATTGAAAAACCTATCTGCGTCAGGTTTATGTGGTCAGATGGAAGATGAAAGTTTCTTTTACTTAAGGGTGAGATTTGGGAGCAGAAATTGAAACAGCGTTATGAAGTTAGACATTAAATATTATAAAACCCATTATATAATTCATGAGTACTTACTTGCATTAACAGCTATCCCATAGGCGACTAGTTTGTGGAATTTGAGATTTTTGTCTAGTTGCCTCCCCCAAGGTCCCTTGCAGCACTAGTGTAAAAAACATAAATAAAAGTCTAATTTAGGCAATCACAGTGATAACAGAGTGAGAGCTGAGGAGTGACTCAGACCCTGCCTCTAAAGAGTGAGGCTACGGAATACAAAAGTCAATGGCAACTAGGTAAACACAAAGCAAAACACTGCTATACTTATTTTCCTGAACTTTAAATTTGATAAATATGATTAGTAGTTCTCTGGTTACAAATAAAACCTTTTGAGTGACCCTAGTATCTACACTTATTCAACTTCTGTATTTAAAAAATGAAGGTGAAAATGTTGTTTTCAACTATGGGGTTAATGTAATTTACAACTCATTTCTTATCATACACAAAGGTTTTATGTGCATCTACATTGAGTGTTTATAAAATCATTATTATATCATAAATTGCAATATCTAGTAAAGATTACACAAGTCTTATTTTTTTTGTGTATTATTCTACTTAACAGGAAACACAGGTAGGCACAGTAACACTGATGTAAGCAGAAAATGTCTCACTATTACTGTTACATGTGAAAACTGGCACGCTGAACTACAGGTACCCGTAGTCTGTGCTTGTGGTCACAACTCAGATGCATCTGGGTGGCACTTGTGTCACCTATTTATGTGTCTTCTTTCAATTAGAAATGATCATAGTCCAGCCTAATTATAATGTTTCCAACTCCACAGAACAAACATAACAGGAAAGGACTGAGCAGTGACTGAGGAAATCTATGGCAAAAGAGAAACTCAAATTTGATGCGCCAATTACTGATGTTTAGCTTTAGCTCTTCCAGTCTTTCTCGCAGAGAAACAAATCTAAATCTAAGATTCCTGGTCATTTTACAGTGAAGTATGTCTTTCTTTTCAATAGTACTTGCATTAGTAAGTGATAAAACAGATCCTTTCAAATAGTTTAGTACTTACGGTACTTGTTCCTCTCACGAATGAGATTAGGTTTCGACTGACAGGTAATAGAATTAGCATGCAGTTAAAATTCAGGCACAGTGCAGATGCTCGTGCCCATGCCAGAGTCGACTGTCCACAAGGGAAGAGACAGAAGAAGAGAAGCAATGAAAATGCAAAGCTTGTGAAAATGCAACATGCTTTGTTTCTTAGAACAATAATGCACAACCACCAAGTGTACTTACACCCAGAATAACTCGTGTATAAAAGAAAGACTTCTCCTCTTCATACCAACAGAATGTGTCAACAAACAGAAACAAGTTCATTCCAAGCCATGAGAGCTGGAGAGGGCGAGAAAAGAACCAATTGATACCATCTTCAAGTTTTTTCTCTTTTCATAATCACCCTGTGTTCTCCTCTAAAAGTTAAATAAAAAGCTTCTTCAGATTCATCACAACTGTTCTGTGTATTTATTTTTCCAGATTAGCCTCCATAGGTGCTTACAGCTATTAGGTTTAATACGATTTTAAATTCATATGGGTCACCTTCAAGAAAAGTAATGCACAGCATGTGACCTCTTTAGTCAACACTGCTTGAGCATGATGATGAGGAGGGAGGACTCTTTAGAGTACTCTACAAAGTTTCCGATTTCACTGAGTAATTCAATGATTTCTTTTGAGTTACAAAAACTATGCACAAGCCGGGTGAGGTGGCACACGCTTGTAACTGCAGCAGTCAGGCAGATGAGGTAGGAGAATCAACGTCAGTTTGAGACCAGCCTGAGCTACACAGTGAAGTCAAGGCCAGCCTGAACTGCATAGTGAGACCCCTGTCTCAGAAAGACACACACACAAAAGGAAAGGTACTATGCATATACTATGCAACAAGCCACTTGACTTTAAAAATAAGTAATAAAATCAATCTTGATAACTTGGCACAATCCTATATGAATACACTAAGAATATATGTGCTGTTTTGTGATAAATTTTAGTCTTTTAGCTAAAGTACTATTTCAAAGCCTTTCACACTCCTCTACATTATCCAAAACATCACAGCCTCCTTGTATGGATATATTTAAAGACTAATAAGAAAATATGATACTTACTACTACCACGATGGAAAGACTCTCATTCAAAATCCAGCACTCCATCACGGCAGTTTTCTTCTCTTGCTACCAGCTAATTATTCCTTTCAGTCACCTGCACCTGGATTTTGTGTGCTTACTAAAGGTTTCTCTGTTAAATTATTTCATCCTTTTGTTTTTGGAAGTACCTAGTCAGAGCAGCTCTTAAAGAATTTCTAATTAAGGACTGCTTGCCAAAGGCACATCACAACAGTGACATGCCTTCTGACCTGGGAAATACAAAGCACACCTCTGTCTCATGATTCTTTTCTTCAAATATTTTGTAAGAAAATGAATCTCGTTTTATTAATTTGCCCTCCTGTACATTATACCCCATTCATTTGCTACATGATTGCAGTCACGATGCTAATAAGTCTGTATGTAAATTTAAGGAATAAGCTGAATGCTGAAAGCTGAATACAACAAAGTGCTTTCACTTCAGCTTCCTCTACTTTGCTTATTTTTAATTCTTTTGCTCTTTCTCTTAAAAGAAAAGCTCTCTAGAGAGGATAAACAGCGAGGCCCAAAAAAATGTGGACTAAATAATCTTTCATTATATGGTAAGAAAGTATATTCCAAAAATAAATCACATAGGAAAACTCTTATAAATCTAAAAGTGTGGCTATAAACATAAATTAGTCTTCTTGGTAGTGAGATAGATAGAATTTCTAATTCCAGCTCTACTTGATATACATAAGAGGTAGCAAAAATGTCTTTTCTTTTTTTTTTCCCTATATTTAGTACAGGGTCTACAGGATCTCACTACACTGATGATCCGCCTACGTTCAGCCCCCCAAGCGTTGGGATTGCAGGTGTGCGCCAGCACATCCTGTGTCAATCACCATTTCAGCATGCCTTGGGGGCGGGACTGGCACAACACTCTGGGGACTGAACCCCGGCTGTGGCACTCTGCCTCAGCAGGCATTTTAGTCCCCTGAGCTGTATGACTTTTCATACTTTGGCCATCCCAATAGTGGCTGCATTTGAGCCCGGTCATTGTCTGATGTTGTGTATTCTGGTAGGCAGTTATCCCTACGGAAGCAATATTTGATCTGGTTCTAGTCCAAGTATTTTATTTAAAATTCATATATGATTAAGATGAAAATGAGAATTTAGAAAATTGTTGTCTGTTCTTTTATATAGACCTTTCAAACTATGCATCTACAGTGCATCACGAATGTGTTCATCATTGGGGTTGGTACACATACATATCACATTTTTATGCTTTAAAATATATCAAAGTATAGGTATTTTGACAGAATTAACTTGAGATTAGAATACAGTTAGTTAAATATCTTAAGTAGCTTCTTTAACAATGAGAAATAAAAAAGATAGAAAATCTTCATATTAATTTCTTTAAGCCAATAATCTTCCATGATGAAATGATTTGTTATTTCTGAAGTGCTTAGGATTTACATATCTTAGAGGCCTTATTAAGTTGGGTTATAAAATTTAATGCAGAGAAAATACATCTGGAATTTTATACTATTGTCTATTTTAGTTTCAGTGAGTAAAAAGAAATATTGAAATTTCCCATTCTTCTATACTCTTCATGCACTATTATAACCCAAAACCAGCTGTGATGCCACATGCCTGCAATCCAAGTGTGATTTTTTAAATATCCATTAAAAAAATACTCATTTTGAATATGTATGTTAAATCATATTAAAATTACTATTATGTGATAGTAGCATATGGAAATAGTAAATAGTTGTATTATGAATGTATAACTCATCCCTTAACTCTATAGATTCTATTTTTGTAGATGATAGACAAATTTATCTTTTTTAGACTTTGTATGATTTTTAATTGACTCATCAAAGAAATTTGTAAATTTTAATTATATTAAAATTCATTCAGAGTCTAAAATTTTTGTGTTATTGGTGGACATATATTTTCTTCTCAACTCTTACTTTCATATTTAATAATTTGATGACACCATTCATTGGCTTATATAGTAGTAATAGAATGAGTTAGACCTCAGAATACACAAAACATGTTTATGTCACACATTCTTCATAGACCCACTCACTTTTTATGGTAAAGCATCATGGTACTTTCATTATCTCTTAATCTACCTGAGGAAAGTTCAGAGACCAAACTGAACCCAAAAGTTCTGCCCTAGTTTTGATTTCATTGAAGGAATAACATTAATAGTTAATACAAGTTAAGTTGAATTTAGGGAAGAAGGAACAAAGCCTGCTGAAATTATACAAATGATCAGAATTTGATTTGTTTTTATCTAATTGTTTTCATTGTTAATTAGTGGTGTCTATCTCATTTCTCAGCATTGTCTCAGAACAAAAAAAAAATGACATTTGCCTCATTTGTTTCCAAGGTACTGTCTTTCCAATGAAAATGAGTATTCTCATGGGCTCTTTCATTCTACCACACATGATGATGTGGGGTTTTATTTGCTTCTTGTGAAGCTCAAAACAACAATCCTGTAATGGAAAAAATGGAGGCAAAACAGAACAAACTGATTTATAACGGTAAGTTGTTTGTATGCACAAATGCAAACTCTGTACACACCATGCTGCTTTCCTAAACTGGACTTACTCCATTGCATTTTTAGTTCTTTTTACTTTCTTAATCAGTTCACCAAGTAAAGAAACACTTTGATTCTCAAGGGCAAGATTGATCCCTTACTGGCTTTTTGCTGCTGCATACTAAAATCTAGATTCCCTGTAGATATAGCAAAATTCATACTGTATAAAAATAGCACTGCCAAATTATCCTCTCTAAGCCTTAAGCATGTTCTTGTCTTTTTTTGTAAGCATTAAAGTTAAAAAAAAGGAAATTTAGGAAAAAAGTGAAAAAATACAAACTCAAATCTTTACATGATTATTTTGGGGAGCATTTATTATGATAATTATGTGATTATATTGGGTAAATCTTATGTTGCAAAACTTCCATTTTTAAAGAAAAAGCAGGAAAAAAAGAAAAAAAAGTCTTTAAAAACATACAAGCCAGGAATGGTGACACAGTCCTATAATCAGTGAACTCTTAGAGGCTGAGGCAGGGGAATTACAGATCCAAGCCCACATGGACCAAGTTAGTGACTTAGGAAGCCCTGTTTCAAAATAAAAAATAAAACAGACATAGGGATATAGTTTAGTGCATAAGTTGCATCTCAAGTACCACAACAACAAAAACCATATACATATTGCCAATATCCTAAATTTGCTGAATTAAATATATCATGATTTTATTTATTTATTTTATATTTTACATGGATAGTATTGTTCCAAACTTCTGTGTTTTCTCCACTAAACTCCTAGTATCGTGTCAGAATGGCAATGTTCCCAAATTAATTTGTAGTATTTAGTCGAAGCTTCCTTTCCCCACCCACGACATAGGCTTTCCATTCATCTTACTCTGAGAATGTCAAACAAACACTTGCTGAGGTCACTGTACGCATAACCAAGTGAGGATTTGAGGTCTGGATTCTGTCACTCAGAAGCTTATGAGGTAGTTGGGAGGCGACATTTCAAGGATCACTTAAAGTGAAGATGTCCTAAGTAGAAAGGATTGCACTCCAGCGTCTTTGGATGCTAGAAGAACTCTCCAACCCCCTCACTCTGTTCTGGAGAGCTCAAATCTCCAGTGCTTTGATAGCTTCCAATCCTACCCCCCTCACCTTCCTCATTTATTGCATGTTCACTGAGTCACTAAAACCCTTTTTAAAGTCATTTGGAGGGCCCTGATCCTGGGCTACCTGAAGATCACAAGTCCATAGGAAGCAGAATGACTTAGTTCATCACTTCTTATTCCAAGCTAAATGGTGCTGTCCAAAGACCCCTTTTTTGCCACTTTAACTTTTACACTTAGATGGCAGTGAAAGCTAGGATTATTATACTCTTTCAGTGTTACATATTGTGCCTCACATGCATTAGAAGTTAGTTAATGTTAAATAATAAATACAGAACCTCCTTGATTTCTCAGTTTCTTAGCAAATAAGACAATGCCATACAAATCCTTATGCAGACACAGTGGCAGGGATTTTCAAGCTGTCAGCAGCTTTCATTAAAGTTTAAAGCGAAAGGGAAGTTTTCCTTTCTAGGTGGTGAATCATTTAACTTCTGAGTTCAGGGAAATTTAAAGTTTAAGAAGGCTAGTGCAGAAATCCCTTTTTGCATATCCAAGCTGTTCATCTCTCAAAAGTCAAAGTGGATGCCAGAATTCCATAGATTTCATTTTTCAAGATGAACATTCATATTTGAACATATTTCAAGCCAGATGGTTTACAGTTCATGTATTTGTTGGCATTTTCCTACCACAACAACTAAATATTGAAGACACATATTTGTGATGAGGGGAGCACTTCCAACCATCCCTTCCTGCTGCTCTTTCATGCTGTGTGCTCAGTCACCCCCAGCCTGTCTCTGTCATGTGCTTTGGGGGGTGGGAGGAAGACTCTGCAGAACCAAATACTGAATTACGCCCATGTGATTTAATAGACAGGAGATGGGCAAAATAACATAAAACAACGTTCTTGCAAATAAATGTTCCTTGTATTAGCCATGAATTTTCTGGTAGTGAATATGAAAGCAAATGAACATCTATTGAAATATTGTTTTCATTTCCCTTTTAGACAAGCTGGAAAGTTTACTTTTAATCATTCAAGTACTTCTTAAGCAAGTTTGCCAAAATGTTTGATCAAAGTTCAGAAAAGAACAGGAATGCCAAACAAAGGTGTAGTGTTTTTTAGAAGTAAAATCATGACATATTAAAATATCAGTTGGAAAAAGCATTGAATGTTTATTCTGAGGGATGCCAATATCACTCAGCAGGCTGACTTATATCTCTCTTTCAGGATGAAATTATTCCTTCATCATTTTGTGTACAGTTTGTTACAATTCTACCCAACTAATAATATGTTTGGCACTTCTTGGGCCAGCCAAATAGCTGTGGATTAAGGCACCTACAAGCAGGTGCAGGGGCCAGGGGTTCTTTCCCCAGGCCTGCCATGCTGGCTCTGCCCCTGAGGCATGCTGAGATGATAATTGAGACTGAGAATGGTGGTGCATACCTATAATCCCAGCTCTTGAGGGGCTGTAAACAGGCGGATCACTATGAGTCCGATATAGTTGTGGGACCCTGAACATCCTGTAAAATAAAAAATACAAAAAAAAATTTACAGATTCATCTTATTGTCAAAAGGTCATTAAGAATCTTAATCAAAATAATGCAATTTTTTAATAAACAGCAACGAAGGAACAACACAGGCACCGTTATAGTCATCAGCATCTAGTGATAAAGGACATACACAGACAGCAGCTCATAGTTTGAGTAAAAGTTGTTAATGGTCATGATTCTCAAGAAGCAAAGGAAACTTTAGGGTTCAGGAAATGTCATGCACTCGTGTTACAAAGGAGAAAGCAGAATATAAGAATGCTAAAGGACAAGGTTAAGGTTATATTGTTGGCTACTGGAGAAACAAGAATAAAGCTGGCTATTTAGTGGTATCATGAGTACAGCTCTGTTTTCCGTCTTTGCCATTTCTAGGGGGTGGGGATGAAAGAAATAGGAAAAACCAGATCCCGTGAGCTTGTTCAGGAATTGGGTCATACTATTGGGAAGATGTTCCTATTCTCCAAAAGCCTATGAGATAGATATATTTGAAAGGCCTTTCAGGTGCTGGGCATCTCACATGCTGTAATGCTTACCACTTGCAGACCGGTGAGGAAGGTCTGAGAAGCCCTGTCTATGAAGATTCAAAGATGCTGAGGAACTCTACTAAGACCTAGTGAGTCAAGATCCCAGATTGGTTTTAAGTCCCTGGTTCCCAGCTGTTCAGTCCTATGAATAGACTAGTCCTGCCTGGCTATGTCACTTTTACGACAGATTCACAGATACTTGATGACAACTTTCCTTATTTGCATGAGTGCATCTGTTTTGATGGGCATCTAGAGCTAGAGATGTTTTATGGTGACCTGGCTAATTAACTTGAACCACTAAAGAAACAAGTGTTATTTGGAATGAGCTGAACTATTAAGCTGAAATTCAGTTCCTTGTAAAATGAGGATCAGTTATCAGGTGCTATTCAGCCTTTGCTTGCTGATAATGAAGTTCTTGAGAGGGTGTAGATTTAATGTCAAGTGTTGAAAAGTTGGGACCTAAAATACAAATTTTCCCAAGGCAGAATATGACTTCATTGGACAATTAGCGAGAAGAAATGCCTTGTTCTTACTCAATAATTTAAAATGAAAATTTGTTTTTTTTTCGCTCTCATATTTTTGACAACTCTGTTGGCTAAAAGGGGGGAAATGTAATTTCTCAGAACACATATTAGGGTGCTTTTTTGGAAGATAGCACTTCAATAAGAGCAGTGAGATCCAGTAAGGACAGTATGTTTGAAATAATTGTATTAGTATAGCATTGCTTTTGATATCTAGTTCATCTCTCTTCCTGTCCTATGGTAATGACCTCCAGGCCAGTTCAAGCATCACTGTAGTCTGCAGGTGTGGCAAAAGCTATAGATCCTAGAATTGTAGCTCTTCTATTTTTCATTTCAATGTCCATTTTTGGGAGACAAGGCCTATTCTACAGGTGAGGTGTCCTGGCTGCACAACATTTAATTGACACTGGTTATGATCAAAACAACTTTGGCATTCAGAAGTCAGCTAACAGTTGACTCTGTAGTCTGGAATCTGAGTTTCACCAGGCAGCCAGCTGGAGGCTAAGCTAGGACTCCTAGCTGCAGTCTCTATGAGAATTCTTTTTTACTTGAAAGACTTTGTTGTTAAGCCCTTCAACTAAGGGGTGAGACTTGTTGTAACCCAAAAATCAAAAACTGGACTCAACTCCAAAAGTGCTTCATTTAGCTGGGCTCAGTGGCAGAACTTGTGAGGCACAGTTTTAAAGGGAAAAACCACGAATGTAAGGGGAAGAGAGAGGATTTTACAAAGCTTATTTTGAGTTAGTTATGACCAAGGGTTATTAACTCTTTGTTCTCTTGACAAGGTCACATGTTGCAAACGCTACAGGAATATGTCCTTTTTTAGCTTAGGCATTGTTTTTGTTCCGGTAGTCGGAAGGACATCTGATGACAGTTTCACCCATTTTCAGGCATTCTGTTTGTTTCCATAATTGGAAGGACAGTTTAACTCATTTTGTGGAATGTTGAAGAACGTTTATCTTCTCTCAGAATGCTGAGAAACACTTTCTTATTTTCACATCTTGCAGTTAGGCATGGGTGGAAGTTTACAAAAGAGAAGACAAGATATCACAAAATGGAGTTCACGTAAGTTTTACAAAATGAAGTTGGTTGAGCCAGCTTATAAAAAAGACTCACCTGTATTTTTGGAGAGTATCCTGCTTTGCACGGAATGTAGTGATTGAGAATTTTTTTTGGCTGATTCAGCCTTCCCCGAGGATGGGGCTGTTGTGGCATGTGTTGCTGGGGATTGAACCTGAACCACTGTCCCTTGAGCCTGCCTAGGCTTGCCTAAGCAGGTATTTTAGACCACTGAGCTACCTCACTGGCCCAAATGTAGTGATTGAAATCTCAACCATAACTAAAAAAAGACATGAGGACATCTGATACCCCAGACATAGGCTGAGTTAACAGGTGAAATGAATAGTCCTATGCCTCATACATGCAACCGTATTCAAAAACCAGTTCAAATATGACCTCTTCTCTAAGCTTCCTACTCTTGAAGTAACTTTCGTCTTGTGTGGAAGGTACTAAAGGGAGATATGTACTGCAAAAGCCCAAATGATCTGTGGCCCATTCGGAACCCGGATGCACAGCTGGCAGCCCAGCAAGTGACGCTTCATTGTATTTACAGCCTCTTCCCATTTCTAACATTTCTACCTGAGCTCTCTCTCCTGTGAGCAGCAGTAACACTAGATTCCCACAGTAGCAGGAATTCTGTTGTGAACTGTGAATGTGTGTATGAAGTATTTAGGTTCCAGGCTCCTTTGAGTTACCCTGAAATCCTGCCTCCCCCATCCTGCCCATTTGTCCATGGAAACTTTTTGTTTCATGACATTGGTCCCTGGTGCCAAAGGGTAGGGGAGCCACTATGGTAGTATAAGGAATGACGTTGCCACCAAGAACTTTTTAGGTTGAGTCCTTTTACAGGGTTCTAAATTTTTGGAATTCTTTATACGTTCTAGGGTATTAACACTCTTTCTGAGGAATAGCTGGCAAAATTTTTCCCCTTCCTCTACATTGTCACTTCACTTTGTTGGTTTTTTCTTTTGCTGTATTGAAACTTTTTAATTTGATATAACCCCATTTGTTGATTCTTGGTGTTATTTACTATGCAGTCTGGGTTCTATCCTGAAAATTCTTGCTTATAACCTCAAGAGTTTTACATATTTTATCTTCCTGCCAATTAAATATTTCTGCTTTTTAACCATTAGATCTTTGAAACATTGTGATTTTAGTTTAGTACATTGTGAGAGATATTGGTCTAGATTCAATCTTCTGCATTTGGATAGTAAATTTTGCTGGGACCATTGATTAAAGAAGCTATCTTTCTTCCAGAATGTTTTTGGTTCTCAGTGAACACATTTTTGGGGGATATAATTGAAGTCACCACAATCTTGTAGGAAAAATGCTAGATCTGGATCTGGACCTGTGAGATCATAAACTCAGATTCCAGGTAAGAAGGCCCAGGCTGCCTGCTGCAGACCAACTAATTGCTGATTACTTCATCTGAAGGGAGAAACCCCTGCTTAATACCTGAACGAGTGTAGTCATATTTCCAGAAATTTATATGGACTTACCTGCCTTTTAAATATGGAAGCAAATTTTATTTAAACCAATATGTGAGAGCGTCCTACATCTAAGCCCAAGAATTATATTTGTTGGCTGAGCATGGGCCCTTGACCCCAGGTTGAGACCTCTAGGGTAGGGAATGCTGCAGATTATAAAAGCATGAAACTCAGGCACCGGCCCTGGACTGCTATAGTGGAAGATGATCTGCAAGCCAGGTGGAGGATGGACTGGAGACAGGGTAGTGAAAAGCCCAGAAGATAAGTGGAAAGTCATTGTCATGGTCCCAGAGAGCAAACATGGAAGCTAACTCAAGGAATGGCAGTTCCTAACACACTGCTGAGCTGTAGTTGCTTACTGAATGAAAACACTACTTAAGGGAAATTTAGAAAATCAGAAAGATGAAATTATAAAATTTATGGAGGCCAACATTTTTCTTATGGAAGTATTTCTAATATCAAAGAGTATTTTTTCTTTTAAGAACTAGATCTATCAACTATCACTCTGCTTTCATTTCCAAATGAATTTAACCATATACATAACTAATTAAATTAATATAGCTTATTATGACAAAAATAATTTCTTTTAACTTTGCGGACAGCATCACACTTTATATTAAGCTGCTAATATTCATAACTGTGTGATTTCAAAATCATCCAAGCTTGAAAAATTATTGTCTCTGACATTTCCAATGATCAAAGCAACCCCAATTATAATATTATATTAACCAAGCTAAAAAAAGTATTACAATTTCTAACCTTTCTGAACTGTAATTAGTCATCTAACTCTGTATCCAAATTTATTTCATATATTTGTATAGTTAATTAATTACAATTTATTTTGAAAGTATTCCATTTGTGAAACTTTGTCTCCTTAGCTTGCAAATCAAATTGTTGAGGTATAAATTTAATTTTAATATCATCCTTAAATTATATCAAGATATATTTAAGTCATATAAAAAGCAAGGATAGGAAAGATATAATTCTATTTAAAGAAAATTTAGACTATAAGAAGAGATGAGAACTAGGTTTGAGGAACTTAAGTGGAAAGAAGTCTCCTTCAGAACAAATGGCTAAATAATGAAACAATAAAATAGTTTCAGAGGTGCTTGGTGTACCCTCAAGCTGTCAAAGGGCAAGATAAGGTTTCAAACTTGGGTGATAAATGCTTTGAAGGGTGCATATGTGCACCAGCTAAAGTCATATCATCTGGCACACAGCAAAGCATCCCTATTGGGTCCCTGAAAGCTTGAGTACTATGCTCATGGCCAGAATAGGACACAGAAGAGATGGCATGTTTGAAAATCTTTTGAGATGACTATTAGAAATTGAACTAAATCCATATGGATATGAATGTAAGCTTCCAGGTGAGGATTTTGATAATTATTTAGGTGTTTGCCATTACTAGAATACATCAATGAGAGCAGCCTACAGATTTTGCCCTTTTTTGCTTTATGCGAAAGTATCTGTTAAAGCTTACTTTGTGAGGCTTTTGGTTAAGGCTGTGGCTTAAATAAATGCATAGAGCTCTATGATGACCTAAGATAGATAGGAAAGCCATCTGTGATATTTTAAAAAATACATAGGGCCAGCAAAATAGCTCAGCAGACCAAGTGCCTGCTTAGGCAAGTGCAGGGACCACGGTTCCAGCACTACATGCCATGCTGGCCCTACACAGAGGGACACTAAGCCAGCCACAGAGACTGGGCATGGTGCCACACTCCTATAATCCTAGCATTGGGCAGGCTGAGAACAGGATGATCACTACAAGTCTGAGCTGTACAGTGAAACCTTGTACTAAACACATTAAAAAAGAAAAAAAAAAGATACATAGCTAGGTTTATGACAAAACTGAGAACCTTCAGGAATGTTAAAGAAGAAGGAGCATGAAATAGTAGTAGCAGGGTGAGGGTGAAGGATGTCCTAAGATGGAAATTCACTTTAGGTTCTGGGATTTAAAGATGCCCCAAGGCCGGGCGTGGTGGCGCATGCTTGTAATCCCAGCACTCGGGGGCTGAGGCAGGAGGATTGTTGTGAGTTCAAGACCAGCCTGAGCTACAAAGTGAGCTTAAAGCCAGCCTGAACTGCATAGCGAGACCCTGTCTCAAAAAGACAAAAAAAAAAAAAAAAAAAAAAAAAATAATAAAGATGCCCCAGCAACACTCAACGTATGATGCTGGTTTTCCTGCAAAGGCTATTCCACTTTTTTGCAGGTAATAACTGAAAGTTTCCTTCTTGAGTAAACATTGCTAAATCATTATGGCAGGGATTCAACATGGCTGAATTCTGAAAGGCAACAGCTGATCTTCCCAATAACCACTTCCTCCTTCCTTTTACCCTTCCCACATGCAGAAGAAGCCTCAGTCAGCTCCTTGCATGTCACTAAGCCCGCCCCTTAGACTCTGCCTCTAACAAAAGCCCATATAACCCCAGCTCCCTTTGTCTCAGGTCAGAGGATCTCTGCCGTTTCCCTGTGGTTCTTTCTGTGTCCTCAATAAAGACTTCTCCTTTATTCTTCTGCCTCTCTATCATGCCAAAACTCCTAGCATTTTGGTGCCCTGACTCAGATCAGTGGGGCATATGGCTCCTGGGTGTCAAACTCCCAGTCTGGAGCACCCCGCCAAGACAGCCTCCTCTCCTCCTCTCTTCTAGGACCCTCTTATTTGCTGTTGCTAGCTTTCCATGAACACTGATG
>PVKA01007159.1:38915-79349 GCA_004027165.1 Ctenomys sociabilis | reverse complement strand
AAAAAAAAAAAAAAAAAAAAAAAAATAGAGATTCCAGGAAAAATTCATAATTTTGGAAAATTTTAATTTGCCACTATAAAATTAATGGCTTTTTCATATTCAAACATGATTCTGTTGTAGTAGTTACATTTACATGTGCAATGTAACTATTGATATCCAGACATAAGTATCTATTGGTCCATAATCTTTTAAAAATAAAAGCTAGGCTAAAATTTTGTTTAAAGTTATTGCATTAATATAGGAGTTTATATCTGTTTTTGTTTAGGTTTCCAAACAATAATTTAATAGTTATGTTTGCAAATGTAACTATTAAATTATTGTTTGGAGCAAGTAAATATTTAGAAAATCTGAATTGCAAAGTGAACCAGTAACTTTTCAAGGATGCTTCATAAACATGCCTCTGTAAAATCGCCCTTGAAGTGCATAGTATGCCAACAGATAGAGAAATAGTGGAATACAAAGAACTTAATGCTTTTATTTTCACATTCCTCATTGCAACTAACATTTAACTTTTGCCCCCTTATCTCCAATGTATTACTAAAGAATAATAGCCACACTGAAGCATGAATGTGGTATTTTTCAGCCCTAAGTATGTGTGAAACCATGTTAAAAAAATTCAGCACAGACAACATATTCCAAAGCATTAAATATAAGGGCAAATATCCAGATAATTTCTACAATGATATGCATTAAAGACATTTTAGGGAATAAAATAACCTATAATATTTATTAATATATCTTGCTTGTTTTATGAAACAAATTATTATCTCCAATGGATTTTGTATTGCATAAAGATTGACAAATGCATATCTAAAATTTTCTTTTTAATTTCTAAGGGTGTCATATTGATACATCTAATATATAGCAATAAAATCTCTTTAATTCTTTAATAACTAATAAGAATTTATAGATTTTTAAAGACAAATGTACTAACTATTGTTTATATATTACTTTTTGCTACTGACAGTTTTGTCATTTCAAATTTTAAGATTTAAAATTTGAAATGTTCTCATACTGAAGCTTGAGTTTGTGTCTCAAGTTAGTGTCATGCATTATACCTAATACATGTGTGCACATGCATGTGTGTGTGTGTGTGTGTGTATTCTCATTTATGTCAGACACACAAGTATGGAATTAAAATTATTCAATTCATCTACTCATCAAATGTTGATTTAGTGCTTATAATGTGCGAGTTAATGTTCTCGGTATCTGAAAACCTAAACAAAAACAGATATAAACTCCTATATTAATGCAATAACTTTTAACAAAATCTTAACCTAGCTTTAATTTTTAAAAGATTATGGACCAATAGATACTAGTGTCTGGATATCAACAAGGCATTTGACAACTGGCCAGCCTGTGGACTCAACACTCTTGAGAATGTTAAGTCCAATGACTTCATATTTTTTCCAGTAAATCGAACTAAAGAGGTATGATAGGTGTGTGTTTCCATAGTAGAGTTCTCCTAACAGACATCTTGTGGCTCCTCTTTGAACATGTACTGTGTCACATATAGATAATAGACAAGTCAGCAAAGAGCATGCACAGGGCCTCAGAAAGGAGGCATTTGTGTTCAGAAGGAACTTCGTGGTTTACTTCGTTCCACGATCTTGAACCAGTCACTATTCTCATCTAATTTTCTCATTTGTGAAATGGAATAAGATTAGAGCATTTTTGCTGCAAAGATTTGTTCTGAAGATAATATGAGCTATTATTTTTTAAAACTATAAATTGTTGCTATATTTATTTATACAATGCATATAAGCAGACGCATATAAATACTCAATTTAGTATTCATTCAGTACTTGGAAAATAGTGCTTTTGTAAGAAGATCATAATGAAAGTATTTAACAAACTTTTAAACATGACAGAGTTTAGGTTAACATGAGGGAGCAAAATTGGGGAAAATTCTTGAGCTGCAAGAAACTGTTGCAACGATGCTGTGAATGGTGTTTCAGTTAGCATAGGCACTTATCAAAATTGCAGATGACATGAAGCTAAAAGACAGAATTCTGGGTAACAGAACTAGAATCTAAAACAGTCTCTCCAGTCTTGGCTATTGGATAAATCTGCCAGAATTAAATTTAACATTAAAAAATATAGGTCTTCCCTTTGAGATATTAAGAGAAGCAATATATATTCCATGATGTAATTGATATTAGGTTCATTGTAAGTTAATGTTACAAAAATCACCATTTCACATAAATTTCAGCTTTATGTTTAGTAATGTATCTGATTAAAGTGACAGTACAGCTTCAAAGTGTTCAGTGCTAGTTTCAGAAGGGCTCTGAAAAAAGTAGGGCAGATTTCCCCAGCACAACACTGAAACTAAGTTGACTGAAATTGTCAAATTTGGAACCTGGGGAGACAAAAGACAGTAATTTATTGGAATTCTACATCGCCTCACTGTATCTGAGCATTTCTCACACTTGGAACAACACTCGGGAGCAAACCAGCTGAGGGGCAGTCGTGCAGGCACCAAGAAATGGCTCCAGATCGCTTCCAAGTTCTCATCCATTCCAAACCCCTTTAATCAAAGCATGCCTTCTTCCCTTCTTCAGGCTTTCGCAGTTGGACTTGCCGTTTTGCATTAACTTGCTTCAACTGTGGAACTTCGTTCCTAGTAGGCTCCAGAATGACTCCATTTCCCCTAAAGGTGTAAATTTCAATGACATTCGGGAAAGTAGCCTTCTATAAAGGAAACATTAAAGACAAGAGGTGTTCTGATTATGAGTCAGTATTCCACAGGTACGATCATGTTGTCTCAGTTACTTTTCTTTCACTCATTGCTGGGACAAAATACCAACACCCAGAATGAGGGAAGGAATGATTTATTTGGCTCACAGTTAGTGGAGGTTCCAGACCATACTCCGCTGGCTCCAAGGCAAACAGCAGTTCAGGGCCGCAGAAAACAATGCAGCATCGGTGGTGTCCATCAAGCCTGCCTTCCTTGTACGCCGACTACGAAGACAGGAACACGGGCGCTCCACGGTGAAGCTCGGAGCTCCTCTGAGGGGGCAGGGCTGTGAAGCAGCACAAGGAAGACCAGGACTTCTGCAAGCATGGGGCAGGGTAGCCTTCCTCAATTCCTTTATGTGCCCTTTTTGCACTGAGTCACTTTGGGGCAGGTTCTCTCTGCCCTAGGGCGGGGCCCCCAAACCCCAGAGCCTGGCAGTTCCAGCCAAGCTTCCGGATCCAGCCAAGCTTCTGGCATCTCCAATTGACACAATGCATCAACCACCACAAGTGTGAAGTGGGAGTGAGCTTTTTCAGGAGCAAGTAATTTGCACCCTTCTACAGACATTTCAGGAGAAATTCCTTCTATTTTTCTGTGGTGCTTCTGAAGGAAACATTTGAAAATGGGTCAAATATATAATCTTTTTTTCTGAGAGTTTCAAAAACTTGTATGTGATTCTATCAATTTTTTTAGAAAAATCTTATGAACGATTTCTGTATCAGCACTCTGACAATGGGAAAATAGAGTGAACATTTTCCATGTGTGGCATAAACTTGAGCAATTAGGTAAAACATTGGCTATTACTCAACAATCAGACCATAAGACAAACATACAGTAACTCAGACATCTGAAATAGAATACATCATATATGATCTACATAGATTCTCTAATCCAATACTACATTTTCAATTTTTTTTTCTGAGATAAATTCTATAGCTTGAAACCTTTAACTCTGAATCTTTTATATTTTCTTCTGGCAGAGATCAATACTATCTTACTTAGCTGAAATATGTTCTTAAAATAAAGAAATTAACTGTTATTAAAACAATACAACAATTTAAAGGACAACTGAATATATTAAAATGCGTACTTAATCCTGTATAATGTTTATTTTTTTGTATTATGTGTATGAAACTGTTTTTTTTTTCTCTATCAGCCTAAGTAGTTCCTAAACAAGTTAGCATGTTAAATTAAAATTAAAATGAAGTGGAAATATTTTACAAGGTGTATATTGAAAACATAAATTAAGCAGCCTAAGAAAATTCAAATGTATCAGGAATGATTTCTCTAAAATATTTTCAAACTCACATGAAAAGTAGTTGTGTTTCTACAAATTTTTTCTTGAGTGTGTAGCTTCAGTTAGTGATTTTTCATTTGCTGTGTCAGAAGTTAAAGAAAACAGTTGATCCTGGGTTAGGGAAATAGCTCCAGGGTCTAAGGGCCTGCCTGGCAAGTTCAAGGACCTGGGTTCCAAACCATGTGTTGCATCTCATACCTGTAATCCCAGCACTGGGGAGGCTGAGACAGGAAGGTCACTAAGAGTCTGAGCTTCATAGAAAGACCCTGTACCACATAAATAATAATTAATTAATTAATTTTTTTTAAAAACTGATGCCAGACTGTATTTTATATGTCAGATTCTTTCTGCCTTTAAAACTATTGAGCACAGGTGGCAATATACCATTTTGTTATGCAGCACAGTGCTTCAAAACTTTAAATATAATGACTTCAAAAAGGCGAAAGCAGGCTGCCAACCCATGAAGGAGCCTAGCGAGCCACCCACAATTACAGTCGCTGCATAGTAGCATGTTGGTTAACAATGGACCACAAAGTTCTGGTGGCCCCATGCGACTGGAATGTAATTTAGAATGCTGTGGGTTACACTAAATAGCATGTTGTAAGGATGTTTATAACATTTGCACAAAGATGATATATGTTTCAGTTTACAGCCCAGTTATTAAACAATGCCCACCAGAAATCTTACTCAGCACATGCACCATCACAGATAGCACAGTCTTGTATGGACACTAGGGTGCATGTTCGTAATCCCAGACCTCTGGGAGGCTGAGCAGGAGAAATTCTAAATTCAGGTCCACCTTGGGCAACACAGTGATTAGCAAGGTGCTGCCAGAAAACAAATAAAAGATGAGCATCTGAAAATGTAGCTCAGTGCAAATTCCCTGGGTTCAATCCATGTAACAAAAACAAGTACAATTTTATCTTAAAAGTGAAGCGTTCTTTCCCTCCTCTTCTCTTCTTTGAATTGGAGGCTTACATTGCAAGATGATGGTGTAACTCTTATTAATCATACTCTTGTCAATAAATATGTAGCTCAACCCTTTGAAACTGTTTATTGTACTCCTCACAAATGCAGCATTATTACTTTGTGGATCAAGAGGGAAAAAAAAGCTTTTCTTCAGTAGAACTTAGCAAATTTAATTTTATATTTCATTTAACATGCATTAAGTACTGATTTAGTCAACTATTTCATTACAAAGTGAGGATATCATCATGAACCTGACAGTTAATTTTATGTCCCCTTGGGTGTAAAGTAGTACCTATATTATAGAGTTAATATATCATTATTTTGGATGTATGTGTGAGGAGATTTTGAATGAGATAGGTGTTTAAATCAATAATTTTAATAAAACAGATTACTGTTTATAATGTCAGTGTGTTTCATCTAATCAGAAGACCCAAACAAAATGATAAGTTGATATGCCCTGTCTAAAAGGCAGTTCTCCAGAAGATAGTCTGAGCACTTTATTGACCACATAGGCTCTTCTTGATTGTACAAGGAATGTTCATTCTGCTATCTTCCCCCATCTGATTTTGGTCTCATAGTCTTCACAACTGTGAGATCTAAACAGCAAAATTGAACAGGCAAATGCAAACACACACACACACACACACATATACACACACTATTGTTTGTGTTTCTCTGGGGAATTAAGACAACAACAAGAAGAAATATTTTCCAAGACCAGCAGGAACCCACTTTAAGAATGACAGATATGTTGATGAGTAACTGTAATACACAGTACAAAATACTAGTAGAGGACATGTATTCAAGGGTAATAATGTATGCAGTTGTAGAAATCTATACAGGTTTGTAATAGTAAGATTGAAGAAAACATGCTAAATCTTTGCCTTATAACTTGGATAAGACTTAAGTAGTCACAGAAGTACTTAGTGTAAGAAATAATGGAACTCTGTATTGCATCAAGAAAAGGAGAAATGGAGACACAGGCTAGGAGAACAATTGTTGTTTTTCTAGAAAATTCAGGACTTATGAGAGATAAAAGTAACAATCCACAAGCTTGTAGCCTAGATAAATACAAAACATTACTATCTCTTCTACCTGCTATCTATCTTCCATCTGTCTGTCTGTCTGTCTTTCTGTCTATCTATCATCTAACTTCTGCACATGCACCAGAGAGAACAAGTACAACCAAACCTTTCACCCTGGTGTCACCACTTCTGATTCAATTTTGTTTTCAAGAATTGAGTCCTAACCTCTAGCTCAGTTATTGTCCGTGCACTATTATACTTTTTTTCCACATTTTCCAAGTGTATATTGACTGGTCCTAGCACAAGGCAATAGTATAAGGCTGTGGGAAATTACTTTTATTTCCCCTGTATTTAGGACAGGATCTACAGGGTCTCACTACATAGATCGGACTTCTTCTGATTCTCCTGTTTTCAGCCTCCCAAGTGCTGGGAGTACAGGTGTGTGCCACCATGCCCAGTCTCAATCACTCAGAGTGCCCAGAGGCAGGGTGAGCACAGCATGTCAGGGATTAAACCCCAGCCTCTGTGGGGAAATTGCATATTGATTTTCATTTTCTTTGATTGCATTTAGGTTTACAGACCTTTGTTTTTAAAACTTGCCCATGTGCCAAGTTTATTTTATGTGTGACATAATTAAGAAATTAAAAATAAACAAAGTAATGCTCTTAACAGCAAGTGAATGTTAAGGTTATTTCTAAATTGGTGGGTCATCAGAGATGATCTATAGAAAACATTATTTGTAATGATGATAGGGATAACTATTATCCATTGAACATATATTTAAAAGTGAAAGACTTAAAATTACTGTAATATAAAAATCACAGGCCAGCCTGATAGGTGAAGCACCTGCGGAGGCAAAGCACAGTGGCCAGAGTTCAATCCCTGTAGTGTTGCTGGCCCCAACCCCGGGACGTGCTGGGAAGGTGATTAACACAGGGCATGGGGGAACACACCTGTAATCCTAGCACTTAAGAGGCTGTAAGCAAGAGAAGCACTGTAAATGTGATCTAAGCAGTGAGACCCTGTAGACCCTGCCCTAAACACAGAACGAATGAATGAATAAATAAATAAATAAATATTAATAACAGACCTTGCAAGGAAAAAAATCTACTTAATAGAATTTCCAAATTCAAAATTAATATATGAGTAAGGGGCATGAGAAACATGATATCTTATAAAATAACAAAGGTATGCAAAATAATATATAAGTAATGTCAAAGTATCTATGAGTAACGTCAAAACATCACCTTCATGAGCCGGCTAATTAGCTTGTGAAAGCATCCCATCCCATCTCCCTGAAAAGCTGTTCTCCTTGAAGATTGTCAGCTGTGTGATTGAATGACATGCAAAATCTCTTGGTATTTTATGGATATGTGATCCTTGGCATTCAGTAATGAAACTGCTCCTCTGTGTTTGTAGAAGAAGAGCATTCAATTTTCATGGAAATGTCAGAAAGATTATATTGTTTTCTTCTATTTATTTTTATTGTCTTGGTCTGGGATATATTTGAAAGGCTGTCAATGGTGTCCTTTGCAGTGGCTTTGGAAGCCATAAAACAATCGGTGCAATTTGAAAATGCTGATTTATTGTTAATGCCAAAAGATGGGAATCTTTTTGAATAAAAATTATGTGACATCCATAAATTTCCAATTGAGGATAAACCACTTCAAGTTCTAAGTATCATCTGAGCAACTCCATTGAGGACAGCAATGTGCAATACGAAACCCAAGGTTGAATGCCTGTCATCTTGGTCTCTACATGGGTATCATTTCTAATGTATTATTAATTATTATAATATCTTTAAAATAAATTAAAATAAAACAAGAAGAAAAATATGTATCTTTCTGATTTTTTAATGAATTTCCCAGACTTCTAATAAAAATATGTGGGATTGGCTCATCATTCATGAAAAATTGAAGATCTCTTTTGTAAATATAATATGGGCTAAGTATTCGACATGTACTACGCATTCAATTAATGCTCAGTGATAAAAAGAATAAATGTAGTAATCAAATGATTAATAAGCAATAAATTGAGAGCTCCTTTTGCCTAAATTGCTCTGACTTTATCAATAATTATAAATGGTCTATCTATATAATTATATAACCTTCAAGCTTACTTGTTTCTATTTTAAGTTAACTATCAATGCATTATTTAATGCTTGGCCATGACGAATGTTAACACATATTAGCCTGTGTATTTTAACATTGATTTGTATAACCTACTATAACAGGCAGGAAGGAGGAAAAAGAAATAGAACACTCAAAGAGACATCAAACAAAAAAGTATGAATGAGCAAACATGTATTACACTTCAACTGAAATAAGAAAAGTTCCTTCAATTATTCATACATTTATTATGTGCATTCAACTGTACACATTCATAAACCTACCAGATAGAAGATACTGAATGAATAACTACTATCCTAGAAGTTAGCAACATTTATAAATGTAGGATGCTCTGGGAATACATAGCAGGACTAGGTAACTCAGACTTGCTGAGCTCAAGGTAGCTTTTCCAATGGGACAATTCCTTGGACTATGTTATCCAGTGCAATGTTCATGACGGTGTGTAAGTGTTTGTTAATTGCACCTAATCTTGATTTCCTTTGTCATAAGAAAAGTAAATTACATTAAAGCTGTATTGGTCAGCGGTCCTTTGCTTAGGACAAAATGCCTAAAGTTTGAAATTTAAGAAAAGAAAATGATTTGCTTGATTCACCATGCATGAGGTTTAAGACTGTAGTCAGTTCAATTGCTATGGCCATGAGATGAGGCACAACATCAAGGAATAAATATCCGATTGGAAAAATAAATAAATAAGTAAATATTCTACTGGAAAGAGGTAGAGAAAATGTATAACTGCACATGTATTGTTTTTAGAAAGAATACCATCGGGAAAAGGCATGGTGTACAGCGCTGCTTTGTTTGTGTCTGACAGAGGCTGAGCAGAGACAAAGCCCACTAAAAGGTTTGTCCTCTAAAATCAGGCACCAGCTCCCCAGCCCCTCAAATGGGTGCTGCCTTCTAAAGCATGTTCAACTCTGAGCAACAGTGAATGATCCTTTGAAGGGACGCATCCACCAATCCAATCACCTCCCCCAACTTGCTCAAGCTGGCATTTCAGATTAATTGGCACATCATGCATCAGCTGGAGGAAGACTGAGCACTGCACAGTGGAAGACAATGGTTCCCAGCTTCAGCCACCCATATGTCTAAGTTCTCACTGATGCCCTGTGAATAAAAGTTAAAAGTGATTATATTTACTTACTTTTTAACTGCCTTAAAGACACTACTGTGAACATGCACCAGCTTTGACTTTGAGGTCAAGTTCAATATCTTAGGAAATGACAACAAAACTTTTTGAGACAAATTTGGTATAATCTACAGGAGCAAAATCTTAGTAGGAAGTGTGGGATAATATGGAGCTAACCTGCACTCTATTTTGTGGAGTTAAAGAGTGACTTGAGAGGGTCTATGTGAAAATCCCACATTGTCTACACAATGGCCTTGCTTTTGAGTCCTTTCTTAATGTGCAGCAATGTGGAAAGGGTATGACTGCACATTAGTTTGTTACTATGAACTGTGTTTTTCTCCTGCAAATCCTGCATTTGCATCTGCATGTGCACTTTTATGTATATGTGTGCCTGTGTGTGTAGCCTCACTTCTGGGAAGACTGATGATGGAATGACTGCTGCTACAAAGCAGAGGAAACGGATAGCGTTCCCTTAGCACAAGCATGGGAAGCTAGAACTTAAGTACACCTAGATAACAGTCTGCATAGGGCAGGGAGGCAGTAGCCCTCTTAGAGAGATAAATTTCCAAAAGCCTTGAGAATTCCCAAAAGTCCTGAAAATTCTCAAGATGGTCAAGAGATCCCATGATCTCCTTCCCCACGCTCCTTGAGTAGAGATAGGAATTCTGTAGAGGTAGGAAGTTTGTGGCCACAGCTCTATGAAACATGTTGTGAATATATACATAAATATAAAGGGTCTTTCTGACTTTCTGTTCCTAAATTGGAATTCTGGTTCCCAATACCTATCTATGTTGATAGGGGAACATTAGTCAAACTCATATTTATCATCAGAAAAGTGAAAATCATAAAATATACTTGTTATATTATATGAAGGATTGAGTTTTCTGCAAATATCTTCTGAAAATTTCTGATACAATACCTAGTGGGGCTGTATGTCTAACATTTGAGTATATGTATAAAGGACATGAAGTGTACCTGACATGGACAAGTTAATTTTTTGACAAATAGTAAAATAGCAATACAAAAGGCAGGGCTTTAAATATTGCAAATAACCACAGATATATATATCTATATATTTATATAGATATATAGATATATTTCTCTATATATTATACATAGAATATATTTCTATTCTATGTATAATATATATATATATATATATATATATATATATATATATATATATATTCTAGTATTACTCCACAGACGTTTTCTTGACAGAACTCTGAAGTAAACTCAGGTCCCTAGATCTGGTAGGCAAGTGTTTCACCACTGAGTTACATATTCAGCCTTTGTAAAATTTTATTTTGAGACAGGCTTTTGCTAAATATTCTAGTCTGATCTTGAACCACAATCTATTTGCTTTAAACTTCAAGGTATTTTATTAACCTATATTATATTAATAATATAAAGAATATTAGAAAAAATATATTATCTATAGTGTGATCCTTGAGATTTCAATTTTCATTTCCTTGCTCATTTAGTATCTCCAGACTTTCCCATTTTACCTAGATCCATTTACTAATGGTTAGGAATGTGGTGCTATTTACTTAGGATTTGTATTATTCCCTGGGAGTAACTTTCCTTCCATATTGGGTCTCTTTCTTAACTATTCATGCTATTATTATTATCAGATAATAGTCTACTAGATAAAGTTTTTTAGTAAATTACAAATAAACATAGGTTCCTTGTGCTCTTGGAAGAGATTTTGTCTTCTTTTGTATATATTTATATGATTATTAAGTGTTGGGGCAAATTATTATAAATAATATAATAAAAAGCATTATGATTTTTTTCTACAGCTACCTCTATGCAGCATTAACACTGATACTGTACCTGTTCTTAGAACCTTCCTCTAAGGTTCTAATTTCTTAGTGGGACAATGGGAGACAGCAAGAGAAATGACATAAGAGAGGCAGACAGAGAAGTGGAAGACAGAGACAGAGAGAGAGTTAGCCCAAATTATTTTATGCTAGCAGTTCTGTATGCCAATTTCCCCATTCTTCAGGAAAAGCTTCTGAAAGATGCTTATTAGTACATTTTCTGTGAAGATGTTATACATAAATGCACATTAACTACACTATCAGAACAAATCCCAAGTGTTTTGCGGAGATGAAATTTAAATCAGAATACTCTATTGCTAAAATTTTTTTCGAAATAAGAAGTTTTTGACTTCTTAAGCTGTATGAAACACGCTATGAATATATACATAAATTTAAAAGGTTTATGCTTTCTGACTTAAATTTGTCTTTTAATTACTGAGAAACATTTTTGTAATTTGAGGTCAGAGTCCTATCTCTCTCCACAAAGAAAAGATTCATAAAATGTGCTAATACTGCTCCAAGATGTAGTATAGCAAATTATATACCATTTCTCCTTTTATAATGATCTAACTCAAATGATAGAACTTCTGCAAAGAAAGTTCGTATAAACATCAGTCAAAAATGTATTGCTTTGGGCTGGGGAGATAGCTTGTGGGTCTAAGTGCCTGCCTGGCAAGCGCAAAGTTTCAGGTTCAAACCCTGGTATCACATGCTATGCCAACCCCAAAACCCTGAGACAGGAGGATCACTATGAGTCTGAACTCTGTAGTGAGAGCCTGTACAAAAAATAGTTTAAAAAATTTTTAAAGACATGCTTTTCTATATATATGAAACTTCATACCCAAAAAGAGATAAATTCATTCAGGTAGATAAAAGTGAATGCTAAAAATATCTGCTTTCTCTGGCTTAGCATGAAGACAAAGATCAAATTCTTTGGAACTCCAGAGCTGAAATTATTAAATTTTAAAGCTCACATTTATTTTAAGTACTGAGGACCATAATAGTAAATGATAAAAGCTGTTCAGTATACTTCCAATGTATGTAATTCACATCAGATTATTATTTTTTATGTACAAATGGACTATGATTTAAAAGTTACTACTCGATTTTATATTTTTATATTCTTCTATCATTATGATTGTTTGGAAATTATATGTTCCTAAACTCATGTTTACCCCTGTTATAGTTGAAATATTCTTTTCTATAGAATTGTTTCAATTATTATTTTGCTGTGCATAGTTATCTTATGTCCTGCTCTATTTTAGTAATGAAATGAAACAGTTATCTGTTGTTGCTAATGAATATTAGTATTCCATATCATAGAACACATCTAAAACAAATTTAATAAATCATGCCCCTGCCCATTGAATTTCTTAAAGAACTGTCCACATCACCTTACAGACCATTTACAATGTCCTAGCAAACACAGGATAGTGATCAAACCATACAAGTTAATTGATTCATTAAATTTTACAAAATTGATTTTGCAGATTTTATTTATAACATGAGAGAAAGAATTAATACTCCCTATGCAATCCCCAAATTTGACTGAGGCATAAGTCAGTGATTCAACAGGCAAAAATGACAACTTTTAAAAAGACACAGTTCTATGTTTGTGTCTTTGACCGATCCGTTTGTGTAAGGACACACACAGTGCCTGGATGCATGCAAGACAGGAAATAGAACATGCTTATCTGCCAGGGCCCAGTAGCTAAGTTCTCTGGTGATCTCACCAAAAAATAAAATCAATCATAGTTTGGGGCCTTGCTTAAGTGTAAACTCTTTCCATGGGTGCATGTCAAACAAGTCTGGCAATCTGGAAAGAGGAGTCACTAAAATGCTGACTGAAGGAAGACAAAAGGCATTTCTACAACATAGCTTATGGTGGCAGATCACAAAAAACAATCTTCTGACAAAAGTATAGTTGTCTCTAGACAGAAGTAATTCTGAAGAGAATATATGGCTATTCTGTGTCCCAGCCACCACCATCCACATTTCTGAGGCATGGAAATCAAGTCTGCTTTTAAGTTTATGTATCAGTAGTAAAAAGAGCTGGAAAAGCAATAAGCAAAATTCTCCAATGTACTGGAGCAGAGTTTTATTTCATAACTTCAGCAAAGAGTATGACGAGGAAAAAATGACTATCTGTGATTTGGACAAGCTTTGTACAGCGTTAGGGCCTGAAAAGACCTGTTACTTAGTGGAGGAAAGAAGTGATAGACCCAGAAGGGACACAAAATGAAGTAAGGTGGGAGGCAGCAATATTGCTGACAGAGGCTCCACTTAGTAGGGAAACACAGGTCCCTGGCTGGAGAGTCAACAGAGGCAGTCATGAGAGCAAGAATGCATGTTTTTTCATTCTCTTCTGCTAGAGGTCCTTCTGGACTGCTGTGCGTTCTAGGTGGGACATGGGTAACATTAGATAGTTGGTGAAAACTGTTTTTTTTCAGCACCAAGCCTTCCAAGCTAACCCTTGAAGTGCACCTTACAAGAGTTAAAACATTTCAGTTATAATGTAACTAAGAGCCAATGCAATGTAGTTGACATCTCAGTAGAATACACAGAAAAGTGAACTTCCAATTTCATTTTTAGGAAATAACCCAAGTATTTCATACAAATAGACAGATTTCAACAGCAGTAAAATATCAGTTATGCTGTCCACAAACAATATAGATTTAAGACCCTCCATATGCCAATGAAAGGGAGATCAAAGAATTTAAAAATCAACCAAATAGAAAGTTGGATTAGGTTTTCTTTGAAAATAGAGAATGTCACCCAAACTCTCACATGAATGGAGGGACAACATTTTCAAATACTGACTACAGTAAATGTCATGATTTTAATCCTTAACTCTTTCTTATGTGCAAACACGTACACTATCTTTTAATTATCTTTGTTTTATTTTTATGTATTTGGTACAGGGTCTACAGGATCTCACTATGTAGGTTGTACTCATAGTGATCCTCCTGTTTAAAGCCTCCCAAGTACTGGGATTACAGGAGCGCACCAGCAGGCCCAATCTCAATCACCTCCTCAGCACTCCCCAGAGGCAGGCCAGCATGGCACACCGGGGATTGAACCCCCACCTCTGTGCTCTGCCTAAGCAGGGAATTTAGTCTGCCAATGTGTGTATAAACAGTACAGTTAAGATAAATATGTTGTGCTTCTGCATAATTCTATGAGAAGCAAGATTGGCACTAATAATGGTTGGGCCAGATATTACGTAGGCTTCTAGTACTATGGAAAACCAATAGGAAAACAACAAGGTAGAAAGTATTAATGAATGAATCTGTGACATAATTCAGGTATAAAAAATAAGAGAAGTATACAGCTACATTCTCTTAATTCAGATTACAGACATCTGCAATAATTATGTATGTAAGTATAATATCATGTATGCACCTTGTACAATACCAAAACATTACAAAAACAGTTTGCATTGTATTAATTTATCAAATCTGTCCTGTAATTTGTCTTGAAATTTCTCATTACTATTTGTTCTTCAATAAAAGAAAGCGTAAAGTGATTACAGTCTGGTGGTTTGGGCCCCAAAACTATTTTTCCTGGAATATATTTTGAAGAGAATGAACACTATATGAAGCAGAAATACAACATCTGATAGAGGCAGCAAAGTGGTAACCAGGAAAATGTTCTAAAGTGGAAATCATTCAATATGATTGCTATAGACAATCACTTAGTATATATCTTCATCCAAAAATAACTCTAATAAATATGTAATTTTGACTTTTAGCATAATTTACCTCCTCAATTCCCAACAGGAACTCTTTGCTAAGATTAATTATCTTCAAATTTACTTTAGATTTGATATAATAGAAAACAATCATTTCATGGGATTATATTTAACTAGTGGGCAATGGACGTTTCAGTGCAATCCAAATGATTTCCTATTATAAAATCACCAACTGAGAACAATATGCATTTGTTCTCAAGGAACAAAATCCTCAATCTCAAATAACGTTATTGACAAAGTTCTAATTCTTCAAGACATGTTTCCACCAATCTTGACCATGACAACCTGACTTTGAGGGGAGGTTGTTGATGCATCCATCAAACTAAGACCACGGTAGGTTCCTTAATCAAAGATAGATAAAAATCAGTGTGATTACCATTAACTATGAATTATGTATTTCTCATTTATATGGAAAATTAATTTCATCACAGAGAGAAGATTTTATGAATTCATATGCATAAATTTCCCCTCAATTAAAAAGTATAAAGGATCCTTGCTTTTCTCAAACTCTAAATTTTAAGTATTTGTGAGGAAAGATGAATTTCTTGAAATCTCATACCTCTAATACAACCTCTACTATTTACAGTAATATTCAACTTCAGAATAATTGTGCTTCAAATACTCTTATTTTCCATACAGAGAGCATGTGCTTGATAATTGTTCACTTTTAGAGTATCAGTAAGGATTCTGGGATACCAAGTAAGTGGAAGACAAATGAATACCACCCCAGCACAATTTGTCCCACTGACACCAAGAATTTTGAATTTGCTTTAGATCTAATCTTTTATATTTGCTCTTAAAAAAGATAACCTGGTTTGTGCCAAAATGAAAGAATCATATTTTTCATTATAAGGGTTCAAAAGAAAAAAGAAAAGGAACACGAGACTGTGATTCTATACTTTTTTTTTTTTTTTTTTTTGGCAGAATGAGGATTGAACTCAGGCCCTTGCACTTACAGGGAAGCACTTATTCCGCTGAGTCATGTCCCCAACCTGAGACTGCGATTGTATACTTGGGCAGCCATCTCAAGTATACAATCAAACCCAAACTAAACTCTTGGTATGAAAAGAATTTGGAGGTGTAATTAAAATCACTAATCAGCTGATTTAATTTAAATTGTATTATCCTAAATACCTTGGTGGTCTAGATCTATAAACATAAAGGCTTTATGTGCAAAATTTAGGTTCTTCAAAGAGCAATGAACTTTTTCTTATTGATAACAGCTTTGATCTATACTCCAAAGTCCCCTGTGCTTGTGGTAATTATTTCCTTTTGTCAGTTTTATGGATTTTGATCTTATTTATCCAGCTGTTACAATTGTTGAGTTCAATTCCTTGGAAGAAATCTACTTGAATAAATCTCAATCCCATACAATAAGCCATGTGTATGTATATATTGATGTGTACGTACTCTTACTGATTTGACTTCTCTAGTTGAACCCTATCCAATAAATATTAAATCCATAGTAAATTGCGATGTAAAGTCTACTCTGAACTTCTATAGGATTTATTGTAAATCTAAAGGAGGCCTACATCTACATATGGAGCTGCACACATGAACACACAAACGTATGTGTATTAAGTATTCTTATCAAAAGCGAAAGATAGGCTGAACTTCATTAGTTTATTTTACACTCTGGCTTTGGATATATTTCCATAAAACACAATCAAAATGGTTAAAGGATTTTGAGGAATACTGAAACTGATCTCATAATGTAGAGATCAATGTCTGAAATCTAATTTTGATTACCAGTATAGATTAAAGACAACTGCAGATGATAAAAAAATGACTTGAAAAGACAAAACTACTACATAAAATGGTAAATCAATGTTTGCAGTTGAAAAATAAAATGTTCACACTTTGTCATAGCCAGTGGAAGTTATTTAATTATAATAATGACTACTTCAAATAATTCATCTCACTTAAAAGTTAGATCATAATTTTGAATTATTAATGTGAACCACAAAAATTTCACACTACTTTTCACTTATAGGATTAGCAAAGATTGAAAGAATATTGACACATTGTGTGGTGAGGCCAGCAGAAGGCTGACGAGCTACAGCAAGAAAAGGAAAGGAAGTCAATGCAACCCTCTTTGGACAGCAACTAGACAGAATCGTGCAAGGTGGTGATTAAATATATATTATGAGCTGAAAATTGTACAGTTGACAGTAGAAAGATACATGTTTTGAAGAATTCAAAGAAAAATATGTGCACTGCAGTATTACACATGGTCCTATAAAACTGGAAATAATATTGAATGCCATTCTTGAGCTGGTGATTAAATAATACCATCTATAGTAGATTCAAAAATTTAACTTGTTGGGGGGCCCAGGGAGATAGCTCAGTGCTTGCCTGACAAGCACAGGGTCTTGAGTTCAATCCCCAACACTGAAAAAATATATATATGTATGTATATTTATATATTTAACTTGTGCAATGAAATTCTTAACATAATTGTAGACTTGGACTTGAAATCTCTTCCTATACATACTGTGTCCCTTCAATGATTAACATAGCACTTTGATTCTTAGTCTTATTTTTTCCTTTATTCTTTTTGGGTACCAGGAATTGAACACAGGGACTTCTTGCAGATAGGCACTACATCACTGTGATACCTCCCCAGCCCTGATTATTAATCTTTATTTTCAATTTTGTTTTTATTTGCACTTCTATTTTGAAAGGACATGGCAGTATTAGAAGTCATGAGTTTTGTTTCTCTTTTTGTTGTTGTTTATTTTTTTAAAGAGTGATCTAATTCTATACTGTTTTGTTACAACATCCTTCTTATGTACCAGGTCCTACTTATTTTCTTCTGTAAATATACACATACGTGCACGTACACACATACACCTGCACACAATATGTCTTAATTAGATGAATGTCCTTTTTAGGAGAATATAGAAAATCCCAACTGTTCGTTCAAAGGATGGATTCTATACTTTGCTAAAATGTCTGTGGTGTCCTCTGGGCTTTGTATGAGATAAAAATGTGATGTTCTCATCTGATCTCCTCAAAGGTCACCTCCTGGATTTAGACGGGAAGACAAAGAGAAGAAGAGGATGTAACATGATCAAGATGCAATATGTAACTATATCCATTGCCTGGGATATATTAGCATATATATAACACAAAATGAAAAAATAAAATTAAAGCAAAGCATAATCTGAGCAAAATTTAAATAAATTTTGAAATTACTTTCAAATTTCTTTCATTAGCCTTGAAATAATTACTCAAAATTTACTCAAGCAGTAGAATCAGAAGTAATTTATTTCTTTCGGTTTCCTGTTATATTACAAATATTATGTTAGTATCTCTGTGCTTAATACTGAATGCAATTTTTGCCTTGTTATTTGATGAAAATATTGGCACTATAGTAGAAATAGAATGTACAAATTATGATATTAAAGGTAATGAAAATATAACAACTCTCAATAAGCTGATAACAGCCAATGAACTACGAAATGTAATAAAAATCCTACTGACAAAGAAAAGTCCAGGTCCTGATGGATTCACAGCTGAATTCTACAAGAAATTTATAGAAGATATAATTCCCACACTCCGCAAACTCTTCCATGAAGTTGAAAAGGAAAAAGTCCTCCCGAAATCATTTCTGGAGGCAAGTAAAATACTGATTCCAAAACCAGGGAAAGATACAACCAAAAAGGAGAACTACAGGCCAATCTCCCTCATGAATATAGATGCAAAAATACTTAACAAAATCCTGGCAAATAGAATACAGCTAATCATCAAGAAGATCATACACCATGACCAGGTAGGATTCAACCCAGGGATGCAAGGATGATTCAATATTTGAAAATCTATAAATGTAATACACTATATTAATAGACTGAAATCTAAAAAATCACATGATCATCTCAACTGATGCAGAGAAAGTCTTTAACAAAGTCCAACACTCATTCATGTTCAAGGTCCTACAGAAAATTGGAATAGATGGACTCTATCTTAACTTCATAAAAGCTATCTATGACAACCCAAAAGCTCATATAATCCTAAATGGGGAAAAACTGAAATGTTTTACTCTTAAATCAGGTTCAAGACAAAGATGTCCTCTATCACCCCTCCTATTCAATATAGTCTTGGAATCCTTAGCAACAGCTATTAGAAAAGAGGAAGAAATAAAGGGAATAAGAATAGGTAAAGAAGAAGTTAAATTTATCACTATTTTCAGATGACATGATACTTTACTTGGAAGACCCCAAAAATGCCACCAAGATACTACTAGAACTGATAGGGAAATTCAGTAGCATAGCAGGATACAAAATCAATACTCAAAAGTCAATAGCATTCCTCTACTCAGATAACAAGCACACTGAAAGGGAAACAATAGAAACCACAGAAAATGAAATACCTTAGGATTCACTTAACCAAGGAAGTCAAAGATCTTTTCATGGAAAATTACAACACCCTAAGAAGAGATTATAGAGGATTTCAGAAAATAGAAAGATATTCCATGCTCCTGGATAGGAAGAACCAACATCGTGAAGATGGCCATAGTCCTAAAATTGCTGTACAGATTTAATGCAATCCCTATCAAACTGCCACCAACATGCCTCCCAGACATAGAGAAATCAATACTAAAATTTATTTGGAACCACAAATGACCTAGAATAGAAAAGGCAATCTTGGCCAATAAAGACAAGGCAGGAGGCATCACAATTCCTGATCTGAAATTATACTACAAAGCCACTATGATAAAATCAACATGATATTGGCAACAAAATAGACCTGAGGATCAGTGGAATAGCTTAGAAGATGCAGAGACATCTACGAAAACACTCAGCCATCTTATCTTCGACAAAGGGGCTACACAAGCTCACTGGAAGAAAGATAGCCTCTTAAACAAATGGTGCTGGGAAACATGGTTTTCTACATGCTGGAAACTAAAACTTGACCCAGCTCTATCACCATGCACTACGTTAAAGTCAAAATGGATTAAAGATCTAAACACTAACACAGAAACAATCTCCTGGAAGAGAAAGTAGGAGGAACTCTTGAAGACATAGGGGTAGATAAAGAGTTTATGAACAAACATATATTAGCATGGGAAGCACTTGAAAGAATCAACAGCTGGGATCAACTCTTCTTAAGAAGCTTCTGCATGTCAAAATAAATTGTCAACAGAGTGAAAAGACAATCTATAAACTTTGAAAAATTCCTAACTAATAAGCAATCAGACAGACGGCTACTTTCTAGAATATATAAAGAACTAAAATATAACAGCACCCTCAAATTTAAAGACCCAATTCAGAAATGGGCATCTGAGATAAATACACACTTCTCAGAGGATGAAATTAAAGAAGCGAATAAACATATGAAAAAGTGCTCCACATCGCTAGCCATTTATGAAATGCAAATAAAAACAACATTGAGATACCATCTCACTCCATAAAGAATGGCTATCATAAGGAAATCAACCAACAACAGATGTTGGAAGGCTGTGGAGAAAAGGAACACTTCTGGTGGGAATGTAGACTGGTACAACCATTGTGGAGGTCAGTGTGGAGACTCCTCAAAACAGTAGGACTAGAAATCCCATTCAAGCTGGCCATCCCTCTACTGGGAATTTTCCCAAAGGATCTGAAAACATTGTATCATAGTGATATATGTGTACCTATGTTTATAGCAGCACAATGTGTGATAGAAAAATCTTGGAAACGACCAAGATGTCCATCACATGAGGAATGGTTGAAAAAGATGTGGTATTTCTATATAATGGAGTATTACTCAGCTATTAAGAATGATAAGTTTGAAGCATTTATACTGAAGTGGATGCCACTTGAACATATACTCATAAGTGAAATAAACCAGACACATATGTGTAAATATCATATAGTCTCCCTAGTATAACAAGCAAAAAGCAAAAATACAGAAGGGAACGTACAACAACAATTAAAATCAATTGAGTCAGATAAGGCAAATTGAATGGCATATGCCGCAGGATACTAATCAGCTTTTCTTCTGGATGGTTGACAACCTAAGTTCACAAATCAGAGTTGGAGAAATAGAAGAGCCACAAGGCCAGCCAACATTTTGGCCCTAGCCTTTCAAGGTCAACGAAGACTCAGGACATAGGAGAACCTGTACTGCAACATCATGAAACTCAGTTGAGCTCCAAATTTTCTGAACAAGGAGATTATGGAGCCACAGAGGAAAGAGATTGAAGTTCTATAGTGTGCCTGGGGAGAGTCACAAAGAAAACTTTCTCTCAGGCTCTCACAGAGAGCAAACTGGTCAAGCATTGGCCGTGACTCATCCACATGGATGACACAGACAAAAGATCTACAGAATAATGTACAGCGCTACAAGATAAACCCTAAGGGAACTTCACTGACCACATAAGAAACATAAAGTACATGTATTGGTATATAAGTCTTGCTGTATCTAAGTCTTAACCATGCAGCAGAAAAGTATAAAATGAAGTATACATCGCGGGGCCATAATATTAAGCTGAGCTGTAAATGGCTATGATCGACAACTTCTTTGAATAACTCACTATTGTTGTGGAATGCTGGACCCTGTTGGATTGTGTTGTCGAGATCAAGCACCTAAGTTAGTTGAATGACAATGGAGTGCCCACCTTTGACAGGTGTAGACAAAGGAAGGGGTATAGAAAGAAAAAATCATCATGTGTGTGTATAGACAGTACAGTTGGGATAGATAACACTGTGCATCTACATAATTCTATGAGAGGCAAGATTTGCACTGATGTTGGTTGGACAGGATATTATGTCGGCTTCTAGTACTACGGTCATCCACTAGGAAAATAATTATTGAATTTTTGATATAATTCAGGTATAAAAAAATAAGATAAGTAAACATCTGCACTCTTAATTTATTGATAAGAGACATCTGCTATAATAATGTCTGTAAGTATAATATCATGTATGCACCATGTACGATACGAAAACAGTATGAAAACAGTTTGCAATGTATTGATTTATCAAATCTGTCTTGTTAAGATGTCTTAAAACAGTCTGATTGATATTTGTACTTCAATAAAATAAAAATAATTTAAAAAAATAAAAAAGATAATGAAACATAAACATCAATGTAATATCTCTGAAGACAGTAGCAGCTTATTGAGCCCAATAAAATTAGCTAGATGTGCTAAAAATATATTTCCATAAATACTCTCATTCCATTAGGAAACAAGCACATATGCTTCTTGAAGCTTCAAGGGGGGTATAATTGTATCCTCAAAACTAATACACCCAGAAATAAGAAAGAAATCACAGACCCTGGAAGTAAGGGATAGAAGTCAGACTGTGTGTGGATGGCTCAGTGCTCTGGGCTTGAACCTGCTCCGTGAGACTCCACCTGAGGGGTACAGCTAGGGCTGCTACTTACGTAGCACTACGTGAAAGATGAAACAATATTGCTTGGTTTTATACATAACTAATAGCCCAACAGATCTCATCTCTGAGATATAAAAGGTAAGGGGAGCTAATTTTAAGGCGGAATTTTTTAAAAAATGGTTAGCTTTGTTTTTTCCATAAAGCAAAATGAGTAATATTTTGTGCTTTTTGTGATAGAAATTCTTTTACTAAATGGCTAAAATATTTACCAATATGCTTTTTTTTCTTCTTCAGTGCAGTCCCAGGATGTTATTATTAAGAAAGTTAGTATAGAATAGATATATTATTATTTGTTTTTCTTAATATTTATCTTTTAAAGAGACTACAAAATAAGAATAAAATGGAAAATTTGCAAATGACACAGAATTTCACTTAACAAAATAATATGGATTCATAGTATTTGTTGTAATGCATAATTTTGTCTTCAAATTAGTTGTTCATATTACCAGATTTACGCATGCAAAATTGAAAGAAGAAAGAAATATATAAGAAATTAAGAAGAGAAAAATTCAAAGAATTGAAAAAAGGAGACAAAATAAATTAAGCACCAACTACTCCTTTCTACACACCAGCAGAAATCCACAGTACAGTTGTCCAAACCATCCTGCTTATACACATAGATATCTCTTTCCCTCACTCTCTCTCCTGTCCTTCTCCTCAACTCAGTAACTTCTTCATTTTGGAGAGTTTCATCTTGAAAAATTCCACATGGTTGCTCTAACATTTCCAAGATGATTTACTTAACTTGCATCACACTAGTGTGAATGAATTTACTGTTTAACTTAATGGAGTTCAATAAATATGTACAAATTAAACTGCTATAATTAACATAAATTTGAAATAAATTACTGAATAGTGCTAAAAAGCATTGTTCACAAACAAATTTAATCTGACAAAAGATGAATAGAAAACAACTAGTGTAAAGACAGCAGATCTGTGGATCATTGTTCAACACAATCAGTGCATCAGAAGAAGAGAAAATTCTGTTTCAGAAGTAAAGGCTACCAAGGCATATATGTTTATGCAAATTACCTGTCTACTGAGGAAGCCTTTAATTGCACTCATTTAACAAGCTAGACCAGAGAAATTCACATTTTTTAAGAAGAATACATGGAAAATTTCTTGTGGGAAGGAAACCTCTAACTAATTTTGAAATAAACATTAAAAGCAGCAGTCAAAATGAAACAAAAATATTTATGAGCAGGTTAAACAGTCTACAGTTAATATTAGATGATTTGATTTTTCAATGTCAGTTAACTCTTAATTTATTATAAACTTACTCTTGAGAGGGAAATGTATGAATGAGCTATTGCATCGATACTGCTTTTCTGTATCAATTTAACAACACATTAACAATAAATGTGCAGCTGCTATTAGTAGTTACTGCCATTGAAACCCATCGCCACGGAAAAGTTATTGAAGCATTTAATCAAACGCTAACAAGGTAGCCTTGGCCATGAGTGGAATGTAATTTATTTTCTTAAAATTCGTTTCATGAAACACGGTAATTTTTTACTGACTTTATTTTTCTACTGATATTAAAAAATCATATTCAAGAAGTTAGAGCTTATCTTTTAAAGAATTTCTTTATAAAACAGAAAAATGTTTTTTGACAATACATATAAAGAAATAACTAGCATTCAACCTCTCTAACTTCAAAATGCTGATAGTTCTTTCAACCAACGGAACTACAATCATCATGTAAATTAACCAGACCTAAAAATTCAGTTAGCAATAGAAACCCAAATTTTAAAACAAAATTAAAAATGAGATTTTGTGTGGTATTTCCTTTTCCTCATTTCCCATAGAGGATCCAATATAAATAACAGGAAAATATTAATCATTTCTCTATTTTGATATTAATGATTTTGCTTTCTGCTTATAAATGTAAATATATGTTAATTGTATAGATAAAGTACAAAGGAGAAAAAAAGCCCTTATTTGAGCATTCAGAATAAAACTTATGAAGACTTCAATTTTTTCACTTCCAAATACACCCTCAGGAAACACACATGCATTCAGTTTTCTGGCCTATTTTTGCAGTCCATGTAAGTGGGGGGAACTTTTGGCACAGGAAGAACATTTCATAAATGTTTGTTACATGAATGTGCAAACTGATTAACGTCAAAGAACTTTCACATACTTACATCCTGGCCATTGTATGTCCAATTGTACAGAATGGGCTTAAAGACACAGAAATTGAGTAAAAGGAGTATCAAAAGTAATATTATTTGTTCACTTAAGAGTCACAACAAATGTCTCTCTACTAGGCTTGAGTTCAGAATGGAGCCCACACTACACTGCAGATCTACTGCTGTATTAGTGCACAATTGTTGTTACAACAAAATGTCTGAGATTCAGTGACTGATAAAGAACAGAGGTTTATTTAGTTCACGGCACCAGAGATTGAGAAATCCAAGTTCAAGTATCTGCTTAGTTCTGCTGAGGTCTTCATGTTGCTTCAGCTTGTGTGAAGAGGAAAGACAGGCAGGTCATTCAAAAGAGACAAAACACGGACTCAGCACCTGTTTAGGCAAGTGCAGGGACTGGAATTCAATCTATGCAACATGTGCCGTGTCATCCCTGCCCCGCGTTGTGCCGAGCCAGTGACCTAGTCCCCAGCATCATGGTGGCACATACCTGCAATCCCAGTGCTGGGAAGGCTGAAAACAGGAGAGTAGCTGCATAGTGAGACCCTCTACCAAATGCAAAAAAAAGAAAAATAAAAGGAAAGGTTCAGTATTTGGGGTTATTTAAAATTTCAAATGTTTATTTTTTTCTTAAACCTATTAAAGTTTTATTTCCTGACCAGGATAAAAATAATTTTTTAATGTAAGAAAAAAAATAATCTCCCCATGTGTTTTAGTTTCATTTACACAATGGGGGTAATATTATACCTAACTCACTTAAGTTACTGCAAATATTCCATGTGTGATTTTTGTAGTGCTTAGCTTTGTGTCCAGCAAAGAGTGTGCAATAACTGATGGTCATCATTATTATGTTCATGTGATTTATTAGGATTCTACAATTAATTATTAAATTATGCAGAACTCGTAGAATTTTACTTTCAGGCATTAGGGAATCATATACTTTAGAAAACTCAAGTTCTTGGTGCTTCCCAGCTTATTTGCACAGTACTCTCTCATGCTAACTAAAAATGATTCTGCTTTCCAAAAGTAAATGTGTACCAAAAAATTTCATTTCAAAACTAATCATGTGATTATGAAGAGCATTTGGCTTCTTGAAAAGAAACTGCTGTAGGCATCATCTAGGAAAAAATATTCAACTGCATTTATGTTCTTCAAAGCTTGGAAAAGTCTCTACTTTGCATTCAAACTTAAATAAAAATTTTATATTATAAACTGTGTGTTTCCAAAATGTACTTTAAAATGATTTACGTATATGATTGAGAGACATTTATACATCAATTCTAATAATTTTTAATATGCAAATACACAAGCGATAGCTGTAAAATACACAAATTTCTCTGAAAACAATTTTTCTCTTCATTTTATTGCTTCACACTTCACTGAGTGTGGCATGTGTTTAATTACTTACTTCACATCTAAGCATGTTAATGTATCTTCCCAATAAATATTCCCTACTGGCAAAAAAGAGAATCTTCTGCCATAGCCTCTGGAATTAATTATGGAGTAATGATACGGCCTATTGACCGCATATGACTAAGTGCATCAGTGGAACCATCCTGGAGCAATGGTAGTTACATGCAGCATTATACAGGAGGAGTCTCAATAATCCAGAATATTTAGTAAAAAGACCACTCCAGCTCCAAAAGTACTACCACAGTAAAAACATTCAATGGATTCTTCTAACTAGACTGCACTGACAATTTCACAATGTAGCAAGCAACCAAGGAAAAAATATGAAGTAAAAATCTAACAGAGATAAGCGGAAAATATTCTAAAAGTAAAAATAAAAATAATCCAAAATGTGCTTTATAAAAGCACATTTCAGAATGCATACCCATGTAAACAAATAGATTTTGAAAATAGCATCCATCTATATCCAAAAAAGAGACATGATAAAAGGCAAGGAAGACTGGGGGAAGTTATTTTCTGTTGTGTATACAACATCTGTACAATATAAAATGTTATTCATATTTCCACTTTTTTAAAAAAAAGTATTAATAATTTTGAATATTATAGTTTGTTTTGTATCCATAAAGACTATAGATATGTGATTTTGATACAATAAAAAGAGTAAAGCTAGTAATTTGCCAAAATACCTGCAAGATTATTCTAGGTTATAGTTCTAAATAGCAACAAAACGACCTTAGTAGGTTTTAAAGATTGTATTCATTATCAAGGTATCTAGTTTCTAGAGAAAATGGGAATTACTAACATGATCATTTCCTGTAGTCATTTTGGATAATAATCTTAAATGAATAAATCAAAAAACTATATACTATGCCTTGAAGGCTGGAACCAAGAACTATTTAATTTATAATCTACCTTCATCCAGCTGTGATAGTTAAGGTAGAGTGTCAATTTAATTAGTTTACGAAACACCCAGGGCATTAGTAAAACACACTTGTGCGTGTGGTAGGTGGGGCTTGGAGGTATAACCTTGAGGCCTGACCTTGAGCTGTGTTTCTAGCCCCAGCCCTTTCCCAGGTCCTGCTGCTTCACTGCTCTGCTTCCTGGTGACCAGAACGTGAGCAATTTTGCCTGCTGGTCACTTCCTGCGAGCCAGCTGTGGCTTAGAATCTCTGAAAGCATGATCTAAATAATCTGCTTTCTTTAATGAGTGATTTCTTGCCTTTGTCTGAGCAAAGAGAAAGTTGACTCATAAAACAGTATATTTACCAAGTAAATATATGCACACTGGTTAAATGAAAAAGTAAATTAACATTTTTAAAAGAATTACAGTGCTTGTTCTATAACGTTATTTTTATTTTACAAATTTTTCAGGTTACTGTCTGACAGAGTGGTTTCATTATATCTTAAACATTCTGATACAAATAATCTAAAAAGATAGGCCAGATGCTTGTATTTCTATGTAGTTTAGGCTGAGTTGCTTTAGTGGCTTGATATCTCTAAAGCTTATGTTTCAAAGTATGTTCCCCACTTTCCTTCCTTTTTTTAATGAATTTTATCCATTTCTTATACTGCCTGCCTTCCTTTCTAACTTCCTCCTTCCTTTCTTTCCTTCCTCTCTACTTTCTCATTGTTTCTTCCTCCCTCTCCTCTTTCTACTGCAAAATTTACTATTTTATAATTTCTTTGCATTAAATTATCAAGAAAGCTGGAAAAAAAGCTTTATAAGTTAAAAATTTTCAATTTGCTCAAATATTCAACTTTGCAGTTCATATAAGGTATACGATGGTGCCCTCTATTGTCCCTTTAAAAAGAAAAAAAAAAAAGAACTATGCATTTTTTTTCAGGATCTTAGATTTCTAAGTACATTTTTTTTTCTTTCAAAAAAGTAGAAGGCTAGCCAGGAATATAACTCCATGGTGCAGTGTCTGCTCGGCAAGCAAGAGGTTATGAGTTTGATTCCTGGTATAAATAAATAAATAAATAGCAATAAAAACATCTCACCTTTGAAATACGCAATGTGTTGGATAATATTTTTGAAATTTCCCTAATTATATTGTCTATTTATGTTTTTATTACTTGAAATTAATGTGTCTACTATAGTCAGTAAAAATTCTTGATAATAAAATCATGAATTGAAATCAGCCTCAGAATGACAAAACTTGATTAATGCAGATATTGGTGTTTTGATCCCTTTTCTCATTGTGATGACAAAATATTGACAAAATGAAGGAAAGAAAAGTTCATTTAACTCACAGTGTGCGGAGGTTGCAGTCCAGAAGGAGCTGGTGCCATAGCGGGATGGCAGGCAGTGGAGCGGGTGCACATGGCAGCAGAAGACTGCTGCCTCCGACTCGCCTGCCCTGCCCGGATGGCAGGAGGCGTTGAGGGCACACCTGAACACAAAAAATATTTCACCCCTAAATGCCAAGACACAGGACATCCCTTTACATGAAAGCCACATTTAGTTTATATCTAAGAGTTGCCAAGTTCTTAATAGCTTCAACATAGCTAAAGAGTCCAAGATCCTGGGTTGATTGAGACCTCTAATTCTAGGTTGTTGGGGTTTTTTTTGTGATTTGTTTCTTTTGTGTTTCTTTTAGTGTATACAGTACAGGGTCTATAGGCCTCATTACACAGATCAGACTCATAGGGATCCTCCATTTTACAGCCTCGCAAACACTGGGATTACAGGTGGGTGCCACCATGCCCAGTCTCAATTACCAGATCAGGGTGGCCCCGGGTTGGGGGGTCACACGGCATGCTGGGGATTGAACCCCAGTGCCTGCACATGCTTAAGCAGGCACTCTGATCTGTTCAGGTATGTGGCCAGCCCCTCTAATCCTAGTTTTTAAGAAACCTCCACACTGCTTTTAATAGTGGTTTTACAAGTCTGCACTCCTACCAACAGTGGAAAGTGGTTTCTTTTCTCCCACAGCATTTGTTATTGGTTGAATTCTTGATGATGTCATTCATGCTGGTGTGACATGGAACCTCAGAGCTGTGTTAAATTATATTTCTTAAATGACCAATGATGCTGAACATTTTTTTCATACATGTATTTTCCATTTGTATTTCTTCATCTGAGAAGTGCATAATCATTGCAGATGCCCATTTTTTGACTGGGTACTTGAATTTGGGGGGCCATATTTTTTTAATACTTTATATATTCTAGATAGAAGTCATTTTGTCTGACAACTCTCAGTTTGCTAAATTTTTTATATGTTCTAGGAAGATGACCTTTGTTTGAGATCCCTTAGTGGGATAACTTTTATTCCAATTTATAATCTTTTGGTGATTTCTTCATTGATGTGGAAAAAAATTTTCAAAAAGATGAGATCCTAGTTATTGATTCTTCAAAGTGTTTTCCATGCAGTTTGGTTTTTGTTCACAAACTCTCTGCCTACCCCTGTGTCTTCAAGATTTTACCTACTTTCTCCTTCAGTACCTGGACTTGGTGGAATTATTTACTTCAATATTTAAATCTTCCATCCTTTGACTTGAGTGCATGGTGATAGACATGGATCTAATTTTGGACTTTGACATATGGACAGGTATTTTTTACAACACCATTTGTTTTTTATTTTATTTTTAAATGTATTTATTTGGTACAGGACTTCTCTATGCAGCTAGGACTTGTAATGAAACTCCTGTTTCAGCCCCTACCCTCCTAACACTAGGATTACAGGTGTCACCACCATGCCCAGTTGAGCTATCTCCCCAGTACCCACAGCACTGTTTCTTAAAGAGGATAATTTTCTTCCAGTGAGCATGGTTAGCCCCTTTGGCAAAGATAAGGTGGCTGAATGTGTTTGTAGTTGTGTCTGCAAATTCTATTCTGTTCCATTGCTCCTAAAGTCTGCTTTTGTGCCTCAGATTAGAGGTCTGATTCAAGCCAGTTGTTCCCCTCCTGGACATTTACCAAGGAAAAATGAAAACATCACACCACAGGGATGTATGTGCACCCACATTTATAAGTGCAATTTGTCATAGCTAAATTTTGGAACAACCCAAATGTCCATCAACTGAGGAACAGATACAAAAGATGTGGTATTCTTTTTTAATGCATTAGAATATTACTGTTATAAAAAGTATAACTCGAGGATTTTGTAGGTAAATGGATACAACTAAAGACCATAATCAGAAGTGAAATAAATCAGACCCACATGGGTAAACATTGTGTTGTCTCCCTACTGTAAGAAACTGAAAGAATAAACAGGATATGAAAGTTACAATAAATGCTGTGAAAGGTAAAGTAACTGTTCAAAGGGAAGGAACAAAGACTGGCTGAATAGCTCAGTGGATTAAAGCACCTGCAAACCGGCACAGGTGCAGGGGGTTTGATCCCAAGGCTGTAAACAGGTGGATCGCTATGAGTCTGATCTAGTAGTGAGACCCTGAATACCCTATAGACCCTTCCTTAAAATGCAAAAGTCAAAAATCAAAACAAACAAAAAACCACTCCAAAGTGAAGGAACAACTTGGATGAGGGAAAGGAGAAAATAAAGAAAGAAGGAAAGGAGGTACTCATATATATGTATGCACACAGTGGCCTGGGTGGTTGTACTGCTGATTTCTATTGGTATAGTAATGAGAGCATTTAATGCTTAAATTATTTTTTCCTCTCTCTTTTTAAACTTTTTAAATTTTTTTACCAATTTTATATATTCATATCTAATATTCTGAAAAACTAATTTGAAGAGAACAATATGCAACATAATGCCTTTCTTGAATTCCTATCATTTTATTTAGTGAAATTCTGTATCACTTCTAATATATTTTACTAGATTTTTATATTCTCTTTAAAAGTGCAGGGCTGAGGAGATGGTTCAGAAGAATAAGTGTTTGCCTGGCAAGTGCAAGTTCAATCCTTAGTTCCACCAAATAAATAAATAAATACATTCAAATCTCAAGTCTCTCTGAAATGTAAGACAAACTCTTAGTCATGAGCCCCTGCACAAATGAAAAGAAAGTTAAACACTTTCATATTCTGTGACACAAGATAGACATTTCCAATCCAAAAGTTACAAACAGCAGGATACAAAGGAAGGGGACGAAAGGACCCTGAAATCCATTAGGGCAACCTTCAAGTCCTGTAGTTCCACAGGCAGCCACTAAGGCCAGAGGTGGCATGTTGCGTGCTATCAGTGATTGCTTCTCTGTAGGCTGGCTTTGCTCTCTCCATGGAGAGTTCCTCAGATGATCCATGCTGCTAGCTTCTCCAAACTTCTGTGTTCTCAACTGTACCACTGACTTTAAACTCACAGCTTAACACACTACCATATTCATGCACAGTGTCCGACCTCCAAGGCTTCCTTCTGATATCTGGTGGAAGCCTTCTTAACCTCTCAACTTTTGCGTTGTGCATTCACCTAACTAGTGTGATGTAGATAATGCCAAGGTCTGCTACAAGCTTAAGCAGTAACCAGGCTTTCTTCTCTCTTGGCTGTAAGGGTCAAGTACCTGGATTGCTGAGTACTGTGAATCTGTTTCTAAGAAACAAATTCTCAAAGCAGCTGCCATTCTGGAACATGGTGCTCTGGGGCTCTCTTTCCAAATCAAAGTCTTTCTTTCACTTTTGCAAATTTGAGGCTTCCAATGGTGGAATCCCGTTGCTTCTGGTGATTCCCTCAGGCCATCTTACCAGTCTCTGCTTTCTTTTCCACAATCAAAATCTCTGCTCAGTGTGACTAGAGCTTCCCTTCTGCCCAAATTCAGAATGGTTTAACTCTCTCTCTGTGTGGCTCTTCACCCTTGATTCTTAATATAGATCTGGTTAAAAGCCCTGAACAGTTACCATGCTTCTGCCTTAGCATTCATCTGCCTTGAATTTTTTTCTACGAGATTAATTAGTCACTGCCCTTAAAGTATATCTCAGGCAAAGCCTCTAGTCACAAGCAAAATGCAGGTCTAACTTTTTGCCAAGCCATAATGCACATTGTTTGGAGCAACAGCCAATGAATTCCTTCTGCCTAGCAGAAACCTCCCAAGCTTGATCTTCCCTGGAAGGATTTCTATCAGCCTTCTGGTCTACTGAGCTCTGACCAAAATCTGCCATACAGAATAGCCTGATGCGCACCAGCTCTGTCTTTCCATCCAGTACCCCTGAGCATTTCCAATCTCTTCCTACAAGCCATTCCTAAAGACTGAACCACATGGTCAGGCTATTTTAACAGTTTTCTCAAACTTAGGGACATTACAAAATAATAAAACAAGATACCTCTGAGGACTAAGCTCCTGCTTTGGTAAGTGCAGTGACCAGGGTTAGACCTCTGGTCCCACATGCTGTGCCAGACCTGCCCACGTGGTGTGGTGAATCTGCAACTGAGTCTAGGTGTGGTGGTGCATACCTGTTATCCCAGCACTGGGGAGGCTGGAAACAGGAAGATCACTTTGAGTCCAAGCTGCATAGTGAGAAAGTATACCAAATGCATAGAATGAAAGAAAAAAATAATGAAGTGGAAAAAGCAAGTGCTTTTGTCCAAGTCTAAAATAATGGAATAAACTTGAAGCATAAGTAATTAAGGATTTCGATATTTTTTCATAAATACCTTTAGATGGTCTGAGCATGAATTACTAAAGGGGAGAGAATAATGATGCAAGAAAGTGTTCAAGGAAAAGTACAGTTGATCTTAATCGAAAAGCTGAGAAGAAATTGAGAAAAATGAAATAAAAATATTCACACATTAGGGACTGAAGTCTACAAAGTGAATGTAGTGAAGGTCAGAAACGTAAGTTATTAAGTTCAGAAATACATTTTGAAAGTAATAGCAGTACTTTAATTCAGTTATGGTAGGTAAAAACAGAGAACACTAAAATGAGTCCTTGGAAGAAATATAAAGATTGAAGAAAAGAAAATTCACTCTAGTTCTGTATGAGCTGTAATACATCTTGGAAAGAAAAATTTAAACACTTCATTTTTATTGACAGATTTTGAATTAGTTGTAAACTCTGTGGAGAAAGATCTTTGTGTCATCACAGACAGATCAATGAAAACATTTCCTCAATTTCCTTCACATTTCAAACCTCATCACGAGCTGAAGATGTTCTGTGCTATTTTTTCCATGTGTAGAGCTCCTGTTACTGTGGTGCTTCCACACCAGCCCGCCATAGCCTGGAGGGGCTTTGCACTGGGCAATGCCACACTCTGTCTGAGGCGCCGCTCCTTCGCCTCCCACTCCCTGGTCATTAGTTACCAGGCAGGAAACTTGTATGCTTTCTCAACACACATGCACACAGAGCAGCCTTGACCTCGTACCCGAGCCACATTTCAAGCCACTGTCATCTCTCATCAGTCCCTGACTAGCTACAAGACAACCAAGACAAGGCTTAAACACAGACTGCTGAAATTATTCAAATTACGCTGGTTCTGAGCCTGCTTGCCTTGTCTTACCAGTTCACTGTCATGGAACCACAGGAAAAGCTTCTGCCTGCAGTTCCCCTGCTGCCTCCGCCTGCTGATTCACGCTGGTCCTTCCCGATGTAGTTCCATCTCTCAACTGCAGTGGCGTGGCTTTGGCCCTCCATTTGGGAACTGTGACAAACTATGTAGTAGAGATCACCCCCTAGTCTGTTGGCTTTGCTATAACTTTAACTGTTCTTTGGATATGCTGTTTTCAAATACATGCTTCTCAACTTTTTAAAGGATTAAAGGTAAGAGAGGTTTAGATTAATTTCATGTCACTGTTAAATCACCAAAGGACATTTATGCACCTCGGGGTTGTCATAGTGTGGTCTCTCTCTCTCTCTCTCTCTCTCTCTCTCTCTCTCTCTCTCTCTCTCTCTCTCTCTCTCTCTTTCTGTCTCTCTCTCTCTCTCTCTCTGTGTTGGATCATACTCATGCTTTTTGGTTTTCTAACACAACCTGTGGAAGACAGTCTGAGACTAATAGAAAAAAAAATGCACTCTATTCAAAAAGCTTGCTAGATTCCTGCTTCTTCTTTGAAAGTTCAGATTAGCCTAAATTTTCTCTAATAGCTCTTTTCAATTCTAATGGCTGAGAAATTGTTATGTATCATCTTAAGTTATAGAAAATTAGAAGTAATATCTGTACAAAGATCTTAGCATTGTCAGGGAAATAAATCAGCAAGAACTCAAAAGCTTTACAGATCATTTGCAGACAACTCAAACAGCAATGGTGATTTATCATAAAGAAAAATGCATTTCTATGAGTAAAGGTTGCAGTGACTGCACAGACTCTCATAAAGAGGCCAAAAACAATCTAATTCCTTAGAAGTAAAAATAACTTCTTAATGAAATAATTTTAAGATTTTAGTTCTTGAGCAGGGTCTCACTACACAGCTCGAAGTCATAGTGATCCTCCTGTTTTCAGTCTCCCTGGTACTGCCTTATAGATGTGCACCACCATGCCTGGACTCCATTGCCTGCTCAGCATACCTGGGGATGTGGCCGCATGGCATGTGGTACCGGGGACCAAAACCCAGCCCCTGAGCTTGCCTAAGCAGGCACTTAGGATTCTGAGCTCTCTTGCTGGTCCTAAGATTTTAGTTCTTAAGAATAGAATATTGTATAACATTTCACAAAATCATTTAAAGGGAATTATGTGATAGCCTGAGAATGCTGAACTGGATAATGACCCTGATGTTGGAGAACAGCTAGTGCCTTCCATACTGCCTGTATTATGCTTTGCATGTGAATTTCAGAATGCATGATCTATCCACCTTACTGATACAAGGAGAAAAACTGATCTCACATGAGTGATCTCCAAACGATAAGCTGAACCTCCAAATGACACAGGGAAAAATGATTTCTGGACCTGACCTATACAAGCTCATGTTCTCTAAAACAGAACAATGAATTTTAGGAACAAATGGAGGTTATGAGCAGAACAGATTTATTGAGGGAAAGAAAGCTCCTGTCTGAGAGAGGGACAGGAGGGGGGCTTGAGTGGGTGGTCCCCCTGGAAGCTGTCTCTTCCAGGGACTTTTATAGAAGAAAACCATGTGGTGAGGCGGTCTAAGGTGGTAAAGACATGGGAATTTGCTTAGGTGGACAAGAGGTGGGACAAAACCATGGTTAATGAATGAGATTACAAGCACCATTGCTCAGGTAAAATTGATTAAGTTCAGGAACAAAAAGGGAAGCGAGTCACATAGCAAGTGGGCATGAATATGGGACAGGGTCTCTTCCTGTTGGGGGTTGGGCTAGTGACTCACTTAGGCTCTTTCAAAGAGATTGATTCCTATCTAGAATATCAATCTCTGATGCCCTTCCCTAGGGAAGTATGTAGCTGTGTTTCTTCTTTTTGTCTTGGTCTTGAGGTGTGGCCCATAGGGAGTGTCTGTCTCTTCCAAGTTGCAAAGTCACCTTGTCTGCCATCTTGTCTCCTTGAGGGCCTGGCCCTGTCTGACTGCCTAGAATATTTCTATCTAACTCAGCAGCCTACAACATTACTAGGTTGAAACTCTGGAGGAAGACAATAGATAGCCTCATCGTTTATTGTTTTTAGTAAATAAGTATTCAACATTTACAGTGGGGTAAGAAGCAATCTAAAAATATTGGTAAATGAGAGGTGGATCTGATTATACACCCCTTTAACTTTTGAAATGTCCACAGCAAAGAGTAGAAATAGAAGCCTACAAATTGTATATGCAATTATTTAAAGTTATAAAATCAAACAATGTAGATTAATATATTTTATCTTATTTTTTCTTAAGCCATTAAGAAAAATGAGCCACACTTCATTTAAATGAGCCACACTTCATTTAAATGCTCAGATTTTTGTCCCATGACTTAAACAATGAAAAAGGCCATCAAAATCCTGATGGACCAATCATGAGGAGTTATTTTCACATTCTTTAGAAACATATCCCCTGCACACTCCTGGGAGTACAGATTCAGCAATTTACTCAAGCAGACATGCCTAGGAAGGGACTGTTGTAGGCAGTGGAATTAGATAGAAATATTCTAGGCAGTCAGACAGGGCCAGGCCCTCAAGGAGAGAAGATGGCAGACAAGGTGACTTTGCAACTTGGAAGAGACAGACACTCCCTATGGGCCACACCTCAAGACCAAGACAAAAAGAAGAAACACAGCTACATACTTCCCTAGGGATGGGCATCAGAGATTGATATTCTAGATGGGTATCAATCTCTTTGAAAGAGCCTAAATGAGTCACTAGCCCAACCCCCAACAGGAAGAGACCCTGTCCCATATTCATGCCCACTTGCTATGTGACTCGCTTCCCTTTTTTGTTCCTGAACTTAATCAATTTTACCTGAGCAATGGTGCATCTCATTGGTTAACCATGGTTTTGTCCCACCTCTTGTCCACCTAAGCGAATTCCCATGTCTTTACCACCTTAGACCTGTCTTACCACATGATTTTCCTCTATAAAAGTCCCTGGAAGAGACAGCTTCCAGAGGGACCACCCACTCAAGCCCCCCTCCTGTCCCTCCCTTGAACAGGAGTTTTCCTTCCCTCAATAAATCTATTCTGCTCATAACCTCCATTTGTTCCTAAAATTCATTCTTCAGTTTTAGAGAACACGAACTCATACAGGTCAGGTCCAGAGATTGTTTTTCCCTGTGTCATTTGGAGGTTCAGCTTATCGTTTGGAGGTCACCCACCCGAGATTAGTTTTTCTCCCTGTATCAGGACCACTTGGGTCCTGGAAGTAGGATCAACACAGTCTTCACAAGAAGTCCCAAGCACCTGGATAACAGGAAGGGACAAGAAGTCCCAAGAGCCTGAATAATGGAAAGGGACAAGAGGTGTGCTGTGCACACAGAATGTCATCTCAGATTTAAAGACTTCTGAATCTTTAAAGAACCATTGCCAGAGTTAAGATAATGGATAAGCAATAGGACATAGAAATTTATTTAGGGAAAAATCTGAGAAGAAATCAACACCTAAAATGATTTTAATGTCTTTGTAGAAAAGAAAATAAGGAAAGTCAATACCAAGAAAAACATTATATCACAAGAGTAAAGAAAAATCAAAGATGTTTGCATATTTACAGTCAATTGCAACCCAATATGTGTTAGTAGAGATTAAATATATTTTTAGGGGCCAGGTAGAAGGCTCAGTTGAATAAGTTCTTCCCTGGCAAGTGCAAGGACATGAGTTCAATCCCTGGTTTGGCAAAAATAATATAAATAAATAAACAAATAAATGTATTTTTAATCCAATAGGACAATTATGAAATATTTGCAGAAGAAAGATAATATATTTAAAATATCAACTTAACTTTTTAATGTTTTGAAACATAATGCTTAGAACTATGAATTATAACTAAATATGTATGGCAAGAATTTTCCTTTTCATTTTTGAAAAATGTTCCAGATAAAATTAGATTGAGGGTTTTACATAATTCAGCTATTCATGCCATTGTTTTGTGGGCTGCGTAAGTTTTTCTTGCAAAATCTGTCATCATTCTTCTGTCTGTTCTTTTACACATAGTATCTTTCTTCTGAGTATTTTAAATTTTTCTCTTTATCACTGGTTATTTGTGATTTAATTATGATGTATCCTTACATAATTTTGGATATATTTGCTGGGCCTCTTATATTAATACATTTATCATTTGCACCAAGTTTGGATATTATTTTAGTACTAGTAGCTTCATACATTTGTCTTTCCTCTCAGCCTTCTTGATAGTAGTAGAAATGATATAATTATATAGTATATATGTGTCATACATGAAAATGAACTTATTATAAATGATCAAGAAATAATTTTTATTATGAAATGATACAATATTGTAGACTTCTAAAAATATAAATAATATAAATCAAAAATAGTTCTGTGAAGAAAATAGAAGCCATTCGCACACTGATCAATTCACCAAAAGACAAGGCTTTCCTAAATATTTATGAACGTAATGAGAAAGCTTCAAAATATATGAATAAAAAATCATATCTGAAAAAAAATAGACAAACAGGTAAATCCATCATGGAAGTTATAGAATTAAATTTCCTTCCATAGTAATTCATCAAACTGGAAGATGGAAAGATTGGAACTTTATAAATTATGACATAATCATCTTGATCAAGATGATTGAAGATACTCTAACAGCAGCAGAATATACCTTCTTTTATAAATTTATTACAGAGTCTATAAAGGTCTCACTACACAGATTGGACTTGTAGTGGCCCTCGTGTTTTTAGCCTCACAAGTGCTGGGATAATAGGTACGCACTGCAACACCCAGTCTCAATTACTGTCTCAGTGCACCCCAGGCCCCAGCCAGCATGGCTCGCCAGGGCTCAAACTTCTGTCACTGCATCTGCCTAAGTAGGCACTTTAATTCACTGACTATTTGGTTGGCCCTAGAATATGCATTCTTTACAAGTACATATTGAATATTCATCAATACTAACCATACTTTAGATAATTATGCAAGCATACAGGGTTTCTTGGAAAATCCTGAGTGGATTTGACTGACCTTGTCAGATGCAAAAGTTACATTTCTTGTTATGTAGGTCTTGCTTTATCTTGGTCTTAACCATCCAGCAGAAAAGTATAAAAATGAGGTATAAAAAGTAAAGCCATATTAACATGGTGAGCTGTAAAAGGCTCAAGTCAATAACTTCTGACATTGCCAACCCTACAGATAAACACTACTATTATGGATTACTGGACTACTTGGATTATTTTGGTGAATTCATGTACCTACAATATTTGGATGGCAATGGAATACCCATCTCTGACAAAACTAAACAGAAAAGGGGGATAGAAATGGAGGACCATTTTGTATCTGTATATACAAAATAAGATAGATATGTAGCTAGTTTCTTTTAATTCAATGAGAAGATTTATATTAAAAATGTTTTGACAGGATATCATGTCTGCATCCTGTACTGTGAAAAATCACTATGAAGACAATACTATACAATGTATTATTTATTGAAACTGTCCTACTAATTGGTTTTGAAATGGCCTCATTGCTATTTGTTTCTCAATAAAATTAATAAAAATAAATATGAAAAATGAAAAAATAAAATAGTTTAAACCAAGGTACACATTTGTCACAATGTAAATTAAATATCAATAATTAAAGAAATGTATAAGTTCTCCATGTATCTCGCAATTTAAGACTTGGGTCAAAGAAAAAACTTATAGGAAAGGTTTAAAGATATTTTTTGTGGACAGCATACTAAAACTTCTGTGAAGTTGCCAGTGTCACGAAGTACACTGATCTTTTCTTATGCATTATCTAAAGGTTTTTAAAGGTAATCCATTACATTTATATTTAGAATACTGCACTTTGGACTGGCAAAATAGTTTCATGGTCTAAATGCCTGCCTGGCAAGTGGAATATCCCAGGTTCGATCCCCAGTACCTCATGCAATGCCAGCTCAGGAGTTGGGCATGGTGGTGCACACCTGTAATGCCAGTACTAGGGAGTCTGAGGCAGGAGGATCACTGTGAGTATAAACTGCATTGAGAGACCCGGTACTATCAACAACAACAAAAATAAACTAAGAAATAGTGCAGAATACTGCATTTTTTTCATTTGTGCATTTTTAATTACGTTTTTATTAGGCCTGAGTTTTCTTCTCATTGTACTCATATTTTCCTCTACCTTTTAAGCATATAAATGTATTTATGACCACTGTTCTATTCATTTACTTTCTGTGCCCAGCTCAGCCTGCCCCCATAAGCACCTCCCACAGAGGTCAGTCTCTTTTCTCTCAGAGATCATGGCTCAGTACTCTCTATTATCCTGTGCCTGAACATTTTTTCCTCCGTGTGCTCTCAATATCCAGTGCTTTCATTAAAAACACCTGGACCCTGTTACTGCAAATGTTCAGAAGCTAGAATCTTTTAGACAGATGGAAAAATGAATATTAAAAGTCAAGTATATTTTTATACCTGAGTTACATTTTATATATCTGGATATATTGTTATGTCCAAAAATGTAACATAATTCTTTTAAAATACAAAACTGGGGCCGGGCAGATGGCTCAGTGGAATAAGCGCTTCCCTGGCAAGCACAAGGGCCTGAGTTTAATCCCTGGTTCTGCCATAAATAAATAAATAAATAAATAAAATACAAAACTTTACCTTGGGGTTAAAACATGTTGAAGAGTTATGTGTATAATGGACAAACTTCAGCATAATTTGCCTGAATGAAGAGACTCCTGCAGTATTGGCAGAACTGTGAGGAAACTGACTTCATCACCAGCTCCAACCCTATGACCTTGTGGCTGAAAGGGTTCTCAGCAGCGCTACCAAGCTGGAGCTCAGGCATCAGGGAGCGTGACCTTGGCAGAGCCGTCTCCTTCCTGCCTCCCTCCTCTCTGGCCTACCTGCTTTCTGAGTCTGGGAACCACGAGGTGCGAAGTTTCCCTCTGTCCTGTCCTTTTAGCATAGTGGGTCTGACTTGGAGCCAACTGATCACAGACTAAAATTTACAGAGAAAAGAAACCTATTGTCTTTTAAGTAATGAATTTCAGATATTTTGCTCTAGTAATGGCAAAACAGCCAGGCATGGTGGCGCATGCCTGTAATCCCAGCACTCGGGAGGCTGAGGCAGGAGGATTGTTGTGAGTTCGAGACCAGCCTGAGCTACAAAGTGAGCTTAAGGCCAGCCTGAACTGCATAGTGAGACCCTGTCTCAAAAAGACAAAAAAAAAAAAAAAAAAAAAAAAAAAAAAAAAAAAAAAAAAAAAAAAAAA